>VZTA01000672.1:1058140-1135183 GCA_013398855.1 Mohoua ochrocephala
TTTCTTTTCTTTTCTTTTCCTTTCTTTTCTTTTCCTTTCTTTTCTTTTCCTTTCTTTTCTTTTCCTTTCTTTTCCTTCCTTCCTCCCTTCCCTCCTTCCTTCCTTTTCAGAGCCCCAGGATGACGTTTGCAGGAATATCCCTTATTTTTTGGAGGAGGGAAGACATTGCTTTGGAGCTCACAGCCCAGATAAAGTATGGCAAGAAATTTAGTGGGACAAGTCAGAACTGTGTTTCTTCCCCAGGGTGCCCACAGGCGATGCTCAGAGAGCCCCGTGTGACCTCGCCTCCTGTCACTCTCATAGTGCAGAAGATCAGCCCCTGTGTGATGGAGCTCTGTAGGTTCTTTCAGCTGTGCCTCTGTGTTGGTCAGAGAAGATATTCCAGAAAAGAAGCCATGAGGTAAAACCTGGCACTAGTTTTTCTTTCTCTGTCTGCTTAAAATACTCCTTCAGGCTTTTTTTTTTCCCAAATGACAAATTTCAATCACCGATGATTATTTTTGAGGGTCTGTGGCCACCAGCTGAGACCCAAATGTGTCCCAGTGCACTGATCAGTACCTGATCTGGCTTCAGTATTCCAGCTAAGTGAAAAAAGCACAGCTGCATTTTTCCAAATATCTAATGACATCATTGAGGCTGGGATCTAGCATTTTATTTCCACATTCAGTAACAGCAGCATGATATGGTGTGCTTATCATAGAATCATATTGAGTTGGAAGGGATTTAAGACCATTTAGTCCCAACTCTGCTGCCATGGGCAGGGACACCTCCCACTATCCCAGGTTGCTCCAAGCCCCACCCAAACTGGCCTTGAACACTGTCAGGGTTGGGGCATGCACAGTTTCTCTGGACAACCTGTTCCAGGGCCTCACCATGGTCCCAGTAAAGAATTTCTGCCTAACATTCAATCTAAACCTGCCCTCTTTCAGCCTGAAGCCATTCCTCCTTGTCTTATCACTACATGCCCTTGCCCAAAGTCCCTCTCCTTATGAAAGATAACTAGGCTCTTATCTTTAACTACATCTCCTATCTGTAAATACATCTTCAGGTACTGTGTGGAATACTATTCCTGGTTTGTGAAAAATGCAAGTTATATCTGTGAAAGAGTCAAAAGAGTTGCTTACTCCCACAGTAAGTACATTGTCATTTTATATCTCCATATCTCTACATACCTTATTATGAAGATATAACAAAGATTTTTATATATTCACAGAACATTTGCTGTCTTTCATCAGATAGCTATTTTATCTGATAATGGTTTTTAAGGAATTAAAAAAAATATTAGTTGACCTTCATGTATGTTTTAATATTTCCTCATAAAACCTCTTCTAACTAATATTTTCTTGTGTTCTTCCAGCATTAAAGCAAAAATGCCTTAAAAACATCTGTACATCAGTTTAGAGCACTGAGAAATTTTACTGCAAGTTGGAAGACTGGTGGCAGTTTTAGTTGTCTTTTTGATTTCTCAGTGTAAAAATCAGAAAGCAACATGTTATTTGCAAATGTTTGAAATAAGACAAGCTATTAACCAGATGTTAACCTAGAAATATCTCCTCCTCCAAGGCATTGTAAAAATAATGTGTAAAAACAGATATCTTTTATATGAGTGATGTAACTGCAATAAAAGCATTGAAAGGCTTTTAAAAATCTTATTTTATATAGGATATTTACATGGTTGGCTAGTGAATGTAAACAGTTTCTATTAGTTTTAATGACATTTAAGACATAGGAATCAAAATTAACAAATGCAAAATAATTTAAAAGCAACCTGAAATACTGAAGACAAGAAGGATTCTCTGGTGTTAAACACATGCCGATTATCTTCTAAATCAGGAGCTTCCATTACTTCAGCAAGGCGTGTAGTGCAGAGGGTCAACCCAGGAAGTGACCAGACCTCTTGTACTTTGAGATGTATTTGCGTGAGCTCACCAGGATTCATCATTCTATAATTCAGGAATTATAGAATGGTTTGGGTTGGAAGGGACCTTAAAATACTCTACTTCCAACCCCACTAGATCAGGTTGCTCAGGGCCTCTTCCAGTCTGTCTTTCAAGTCCTTTCTATGCAACTCTGGTGAACTAAAAAACAGTTCTAAAAATATGAAAGAATAACCAAATCAATTGCATGATCCCGTATTTTGCTATTCTGCAGCAGCATTATGCTACTATCTATCCAGAGCACTTCATCAAGCCAGTAATATTGGTTTTAAATAAGAAGTTTGTTTGCACTATAGCTGCTGCACATTGCTGTTTCACTGAAGAAAGATGTGTCCAAAGGCAAAGCCAAGGAGAAAAAGTGGCCCTATAGCAATGCCGACCTCAGGGAGAGGTGGGATGCAGCAGTTCTCTTCCAAAATACATTTCACTGTTGTGCTCAATAGCGTGAGAGAAGCACTTCTGTCATGTCAAAGAGCAGGATAGATTGGAGTAGTACCAATTACAGCTGGTGTTGAAAGTTAGGGATGAAACTGAAAATGGGATAAACAGGAATGTCGACGCAATGAGTATATGTTGGGAATGTGAACTTGGCCATAGTTCTGCGATGCTGTGAGAGATCTCACCCTGTTGCAGCAGCTCTCAGTCTGTGCCCACTGGCTCCTGTCATGTCACTGGGCACCACTGGACAGAGCCTGGCTCTGTCCCCTTTGCACCCTTCCCTCAGGTCTTTACAGGATTGATGAGATCCCCCTGAGACTCCTCTAGTGAAGAGCCCCAGCTCTCTTGTCCCCTCCTCATGGGAGACCTTCTAGTCCCTTCATCATCTCTGTGCCCCTTCTCTGAACTGTCTCAAGATTTTCTGTGTGTGTCCTATACTGAGGAGCCCGGAACTGGACACGGCCCTGCAGGTGTGGCCTCACCAGTGCAGAGCAGAGGGGCAGGACCCCCTCCCTCGGTCTGCAGGCAGCACTTTGCCCAATGCAGCCGAGGACATCCTGAGCCTTCTCTGCTGCAAGGGCACACTCCTTATTCCAGTTCAACCCCGTGTCCAGCAGGACCCCAGGTCCTTTTCTACTGAGCTGCTTCCCAGCTGGGGGGCCCCCAGCACATATTTGTGTATGAGGCTGCACCTCTCCAGGTGCAGGACTTTGCACTCCTTGTTGAACTTCATGAAGTTCCTGTTGAGGTCCTTCTGGATGGCAGCATGGCCCTTTGAAATGTCAGCCACTCCTCCCAGTTCAGTGTCACCTGCCAGGCTGCTGAGGGTCCATTCTGCCCCATCATCCAGATCATTAATGGAGATGCTAAGCAGGACTGGACCCAGCACAGACTGCTGGAATGCACCTCCAGTCACTGGTTTCCAAATAGACATTGTGGCACTGGCCACCACCCTCTGGGTCCCACCAGTCCGTTTTCAACCCACCTCACCAGGCACATCCAGTGCAGATATCAACAGCTTCTCTATGAGAATCTTACAGGTGACTGTGTCAAAGGCCTTCCTGAAAACCGTGTAGGTCACAGAGTCAAAGAGCCTTTTGCTCATGTGAGTATTTTTTCAATTCCCAATTGTCAGACTCCTCACTTCTCCATGCTACAATTCAGTGGACAGTTTGCCTTTGTTGATGGACTCTTTGAAGGGTAGCTGTGCCTGGTCCTGGCAGAAAGCACACCTTCCTGATGAAGAGAAGCCTTCCCAAAGCTCACTGAATCAACTTTCTCTTGGATTTCACTCAGCCTTGGATCAGAGCCACTGTGGATAGACGAGAGAAGACTTCCCAGCCCTGAGGAATGCCAGTGTTTAAAGCTGTGTAAATTCTCACTCATCTTTCATCACTGAACACTACCTCTTGCTAAGCTATTAAAGCCATATTCACATGCCCGAGAGATTCTGTGAGTGATTAATAACAATGGGATGACTGTTATTTAATTACAGCCAGGAGTATTAGGGAAAGTCCTCATATGGTGAATGCACCTGCAGAACAGACTTCTCAGTATAGATCCTTTACGTGGCTGGAGCCATATTACCAGAAACACTGTGGGCATAATGACTCTAAGGAATCTCATGGAAGAAATAATTAATAAATGTTGAAGTGGGTTTGATAAAGGAAGTGATCACATGGGTGAGGTCTATATCTGAGTGGGTATAAATAACTTAGTACTGGCTTTGCTGAAATCCATTTGTCCTCCATCCAACTGCTTTGGGATAATATCCCTCAAGGTAAGCCTTTCTGGATGTTCTTTATAATAAGGGAAGCAGGAAGAAAACAATGTAGAATAAGCTATTTGTGACTTAGGAGTGATAAACAGAAATATAGGTAAGAGATTTGGGAAAATAGACTATAAATATTTAGAGCAGTTAGATTTAGAACCTCACTTCCTGATGAAATATTACAAGATTTTTCTAATAGAAATGAATTCAATATTTGAGCTCAGAAAAGCAGATAATGATCAGTAGGCACATATTTGAAAACTGATCTAAATATATGTTCATTTATTTGGCTGTAAAAAGTCTATGCCTGACTTACTTGGAAAATCGTTCTAAATTTAAAGTAATTTGTGACCGTAGTTAAAAACCAATCTATCATCTTCCATTTGATGAAAACTAGTGCAACACATTTAGAAGAATTTTTTACACACATCTCTTGAAGTTCTCCAAACAACATCGTGTTTCTCATCAGGAAAATTTATGATATGTTAGATCAGCCTCAACACAGATTAGAATAAATGTTTGACTACAAATTTGTGTGATATGAAACAAATATAATGGATTGCAGACAAACTGAATTCCATAGATGCAATCTCAGAATAACTCTTCATTTACACAGTGTTTCACAATACCTTCATTTAACCATAAGAATTATTTGAACATCCTGTTAGATCAATGAAGATGTGAAAACTGTTTCCAAAACAAATGAAACTGCAAGTGCACCATTTTATTGTTAAATGGCACTTTCACAGAGTCTGTTGAATCACTTAAAGCAATACCAAACTAAATATTATTGGTCAGATTTATGGAGGACATCGATAAATTAAGGATATATAAGGCTCATCATTCCTGTAACATGTGCATTTACTATGATAAGGGTAAAAACTGAATTGTGTCAGGCAGAAATATATCCAGGCTACAAAAGAATGATCTCCTAAAATTAGGTCTTCCCATTCCCAGACTGAAGAGATAACATTCTGTCTAATATTTTACTTAACTCACCAGGCATGCCAGTCTGCTGTGTGACTTTTTTCTTGTCTTTGGATTAAACAAAAAATGATTGTAATTCTGCTGGTGTCTATGTCCGTGGTGGTGTACAGTGGTAAGTGGCAATGTATTTTTATGATTATTTGACATTATGTCAAAATACTATTTTAAGTATGTGCATTTGGAAACAATCTCTTAGAAATGCACCTTCTCTCTCCTCAAATTTTGGTGTTAAATACCCAAATGCACTTAAAGAAGTTTCTTCATGAAGTACTTATAAAATATTTTTCTCAGGACTTGTAGTGAGGCAAAAAACCATTTAGTGGGGTTAAAAATACAACCAAAACCTTGCAACTTCTGTTTGCTAGCATTTTGTCATTCTTTAAGTCATTTAGACCCCAAAAGTTATGTTTCATATAAAGAGATTCTACTCATTAAATACATTTGTATTTTCTTAATTCTCCAAACCATTCAGTGCATCCTGAAATATAACCCATGTCCAGCCAAAACTCCTCTTTTGAATTTTACCATGAACAGGGATTTTTCTTCATATTACTCTTTAGATTTTGTTCTCCTGGGTGAATGAACTTTCCCGAGTCAGGGATGAGCAAACATCTCAAATTTCTGCAGTCTCTGCTCTGTGTGGGAATGTCAGTAAGAGCTGTGATGTGCAAGTGAAGAGAAGGACCCTTAGAAGGTCTATCACAATTTCTGGTCGATCCATGGGGATATTTCTGAAGGGAGGAGAAAACTCAGGACCCCAGCACAGACAAATTCTGCACTGATCCACATCCACTTCACCAGTTGCCTCTCTTCTGAGGGGTCGCTTGCATTGCAATTCAGAAAAGAAACAGGTCTTACAAAAACCATATAGGTTAAAATGATGAAGCTGAACTTTAAGGCTTCTACTACGTAGAGAGAAATCAGGAAGAATATTCACATTTCCCTCTGCAGTGATAGTGAGTGCCAAAATACCTGCACTGTTTATTCATTTAAAAAATAAATCTATATATGCTTTATATTGATAATGCACTCAAAAATATCTGGACACTCATAAGTATTTCTGACATCATATTTGAAGAACAATTCCCCAAAACCTTAAAAAGCTGTTCAACAGTGTTTAGATTCTTTCCCCCTAGCTAAGTATAATCTGAGCACGAAGATTTAAAGTGTTACCACGTTTAGGTTTGGGGAGGATTATTGGTTTATATTTGTATAGGATTTATTCTGCTGATCTCTGCTTTGAGACCGAACCAAATATCTGTGCATGAAATAGCATCTTTGAGAGGAATTAATGTGATTTACTTTGAATAAATCAAATAGTTTGTTTTTGCTGCACACTGACTTTTCCTGGCATAGTCGAGATTTTTGCTTCCCAAGGATTATAAGGAGTGCATCCATGCCCTGTATTAGGACATTTTAGTGAGCCACAACTGAAAAAAACAGCTGGAGGTGCAATGATGGTTTTTGATGGGCTTTTTTTAGGCAACACTTCAGAAAACTGTCATCAGGTAGGAAAATCACAGTTGCAGTCCAGAAACAATTTTATATGTAACTGAATGTTAAAAGAAATTCCGTGGGTAAGGTATACAACAGGAAAGCCCAAGAGCTGATGTATCACACAAGTCTCCTCAAAACGTGCTGAGTTTTTTAGCAGGTTTTAGAGAGAGGTGAGAGAAGCTGGCTTCCCCAGGGTCTTCTGAGATTTAAAGGATCGATTTTTGTAGCGAAATCTTTCCCTGGCTCTACAGGGAATGACATTGGACCAGTAGCTCCAAATACATGATACCAAAAGAGGAAAATAGAATAATTACTCCAGAAAGTCTTTTCTCTTTGTTCCTCCCACCTCCAATTTAAACAAAAGTAAGCAATCTTGTTAGCAAACATTGGTTCATTGATCTTGACTTGGTGACAATTAGAAATATTTTTCTTCGTAATGAGAGGATTAGAAAAGCCAATGGTTTGCCAAACTGCTGACCCTGCAGCAGAGATTCCTCTCCAAGGGAACTTCAAACATTTATGTGTTAATTGGGTGTACACAGTTCAGTTTGCTGAGAAGAACTAAGTGCAAGTGAAGGATACTGGAGCAATCACAGTTTCCAGTACCCCTGGAATATGGTTTCATCAATTTTCTCCTCTGATGCATTTCAACTCAATGGGATTTTCATGTTTTCAAAAATTTTGCTGAAAGGACTAAATGATTAATGGCTGTTCATCAAGAGACACTTAGTTTGAGCCGTGGTGTTATGCAGTTTGTCAAACCTGGCTCTAATTGCACTTGACAGAACCTGGCCCAGAGGATGTTTGTCATTGCAGAGGAGATACAGGCTTTAAGCCCGAAAATAAGGGTTAGTTTTTGTTTAGCAAGCATGTGCACAAATATAGCATTCAATGCTGGTTTTTTGCAAGGCAAGCCATTATTTCACCTGAAGCTGGATTCCTCATGGCCACGAAGCTTTCAACAGACTTGTTCCAGTTCTGTGAAAAGGCCAGCCTTTACTGGGAGACCTTTTCTGGTTTGTGGAAAGCAATTTTTTCCCCTTGGTCGTGCTGCAGTGAAGGACACTTCTGATGGATTGCTGTTTATCTAAGAGCTTCTCATTGTGACCAAGAATTTCGGGAAAAAGAATAACAGGAGAGGAAGCACCTCTCTCTACCTCACTCAATCCTGTATCCATATTCAGCAACTGAATCTGAGAAACTAATTGCTGGGAGCATATGACTGTTATCATGAAAATCTTGTTCACACCACAAAAGTTGTGGACATCCTGAAAAAACACTTATATATGATCTAAAAAGAAAACCTCCTATTTTTCCTAATCCTTTGCTAAACATAGAGTTAAGCCTTGTATCTAAAAACCCCTTCTCTGCTTTACTCTTTACACCTATATTTATTGCAGGAAAAATGTAACAGATGAGCAAGACAACTGTCAGCTCTTTCCCAGAATCTTTTATAGAGAGAAAGGATAGCTTTCCTAATGCCAGTTATTCTGAGATATAAGTTATGCCATGAATTTAACACTATGGGCTTTTTCAGTTTTAAATATTTAGATTCTTGACACAGTAAATGCCCTTTACTTACTACATTTTTAAAAAAACCCAAGGTCAAATAAACCCAAAGTAACACACTGTCTTCTGAAATCATGCAGAGGAAAAGAACAGGTTAAAAATGGGAAAGGGGAGAACAAATATTAGATTTCACTCTAATTCAGGACTTGGCAAACATAAAAAAATGAAAGTGCTGAAAAAATACCAAATCTACCACATTACCTTCAAAAGGAAAAAGAGATAATTGACTTAAAATATAAAGAGTTATAGGAAGAGAGACAATGACCAGTAAGACAACAGCCAAGATGGACTCAGAAAAAACAAATTACTTCACTTCAAATAACCCTGCTCTTAATTATAGCACAGAATTACAGAGTATTTGGGACAAAGTTGGACAATAAAACAATTTCATATAATTCTAGTGATTTGTCCCAGTAAGAGCTACTGTTGAGATGAGCACAGGAAGAAAAGGGTTAGCACATCCTCAGCAGCAAAACCTGTTCAATAGAGACTGGGTTTTGAGCTGTAGTGGGTGTGACTTACCAGTACACTCCAGTACACACCAGCACACACCAGCACACAACAGTACAACTCTGGGCTTCCCAGGGTGCCCAGCTGAGCAAGTGCTTCATGGCTTTGCCAAATCAGCTTACCAGTGTAGGAAGACATACAAAATGCCTGCAGTGTATGTGTCATAATGAAATATATGTTGCTGGTATACTGTGATTTTTTGGGGTTTGGGTTTTATTTTTAAATTTTTTTCTTCTCAAATTTATTTGCTGAGGTAGGTGGCCAAGAACTGGAGCCGCCAGCATTCCTGCCAGAGCTGCTTAACACACCTGAAAGAATCTTGAGTAAGAAAGGTTTAAGCTTTACTTTCTGCAATATTGCATGGCAGTGGGGAATCCCTTGAACTCCAGAAGCATAGCAGGGGAAGTGTGAGCAAATAGCTCGGAATTCATCTCAAAATGGTTTTAACAACTGAACCAAGACCAGGGGAAATCTGGGGACAGTTATTGTCTTGGTTTTTTTTTTAAATAAGCATGGTTTGTTTTGGTTTTTTTTTTCCATTTAGACAATGCCACACTCTTCAACGGAGTCTTTCAAAATGTGGAAAGTGTTGCATTATTTTTTGGTAAGCACCTGTTCCAGTTGTACTTGAGCCCTGAACAGAAATCCTGTGGAGTTTGCTTTTATATATTTACTAAGATGACAGAGGGATTTTTGTGGATGCAGATTTCCCCAAAGACCACTGTAACACTAGATACTGCTGAGTGTCAAGCACTGCACAATGTCCCTGTGTCACTGCCTTATTTGGGCTCCGTGTTCATGCAAACATCACCCACGTGTGACCCACACCTGCTTCACCTCCCCTTACCAGGTGTTTTATGGCTGTTCTCTTTCCAGACTGCCTGGGTTCTCACTTCACCTGGTTACAGTCCATCTTCACTAACTTCCCCGCCCTTCTCAACTTTGTGAACAAAATGAAGTGTGTGACTGGGTTTTGTCCCAGGGATTTTGAAGACTACGGTTGCTCTTGCCGGTTTGAGATGGAAGGGCTCCCTGTGGATGAAGCTGATGAGTAAGTCATATCCATACGAGGTCCTTTTCTGCCCTGACTGGCAATAAATACCCTCACGCTCTGATTATCCAAAGCATAACACTTGAATAAGTGATTTAAAGACAGTAATAAAAAAGTAGATTTATTTAGGGGTAAGTAACACCATCTGGCTCTAGTGAGAAAAAATGTAGTCTCAGGCCAGGACAGTCAAATGGTTGTTCACTTGTATCAGCAGGAGGTGTGAAAGGAAATTCAAAGAGAATCAAGATATATCCATGCCTGTGAAGAAAAAGGGTTTTCCAATAACGTAATGTATTAATTCCCTGAGTGAAGACAGCAATGGCTCAGAAAGGGCTAATGCTTATAGTTAGATGGAAATTAATCCATCCACTCTGCAGCATGGGATGGCTGGGAAAATGGAGATCTAACCCTGCTACTGGAAAAAAGCCACAGAACTTCTCTGTGAAAGGTTTTCTGAACAATTGTGATGACATCCTGAAATAGGAGCTCAAGCCAGTTCAATGGATTGATACCCAAGAGCTGAGCACCTGAGCTTTTGCTTCACTCAGCTTCATTTTAATGCAGAGCAGCACGAACCCAGAAACTGCAGAACCATCCATCAGCAGGTTTGTCCTGAGAATCGTCCACAGAGCCAGTTTGTATTTACAAATTGGTTTGCAGCCCTGGGGTGAGGTTTCCTAAGCAGCACAGAACTCCTACTGCCGTGTGCAGCAAACAGAGACCGATTATTGCTTTGCCACAGAGATGTGCTCTTGCTTCAAGGCCGCCTCCAAAACAGTGGCTGCTGCGTGTCTTCCCCAGAGACAGTTCCCACAGTGTTGCAATTTTTTTCACTGATGCTATTTCTTAGGAACTAGTTTTGCAAACCTTGGGGCTTGTCTGTGCCATTTCTGTACCACAGAAAAGGGCTCAACTGCAGATTGCCTCACTGCAGATTTTTAGGGCACTGGAAAGGACTAGTGCCTGTAAGACCAACCTTTTCCCACTTCCCAGAGCAGCTCATTGTCATAGCTAAATTAGGAGACAAGTTTACCTCCTCAGTCCTCACGAAAGAGAAGCAGGCCCAGAGGACATTGCATGTCTTACAATCTCCTGTTTGCAAAGGGAAACTAAGTAAATTTTTGGATTAACTGTTGCAGTAAATGCTGATGTAATTGTGATTCTCCAAACGAACAAGAAGCTCAGAGAGTTTGTGTTAGACTTCTTATGCAGTTAGAGCAGCTTTTAAATGCTAACACCTCCCTAGACCTCAGGCAGAGTCAGGAGAGTGTTGAGACATCACCAGTTAGATGGTTAAAACCCTGTTCCTGATGGAGCTCACAGATTTCAGCCCCTGCTGAATGCTATTTGCCCTCACTTTTTTTAGATACATTCCTTGGACTCCTTCTCTGGTTGTGAAGGCAAATTAAATATTGTGATCGTTATTTATTAATGTAGTCAGTGATTAAATATGAAATGCTTTCTATTTATAGGGTATGAGAAAGTGCACGTGTGGCCTGGAAGGGAGCCTGGCAAGGGGCAGGTGTTTGCTCCGTGCTCCCATCAGCGCAGGAGTGCTCCTGACCACGCGTGGGCTCAGTGCGTGTTCAGGGGTGTGGGGGCTGTGCAATGACACATTCACTGTGTGCTCAGCAAGAACCCCACTAAAGAGAACTCCTCACATTGTGATCACAGGTTCACCCCTCTGGCAGCAGACGCTGGGTTTGGGCGTTCACGTTGTCTTTGCACTCAGCATTGTCCAGGGCAAATGCAATTCAATAACAGAGCTGTGTTCGGAGTCCATTTCTCTGAAATGAGGCTATTTCAACCTAAATCTATCAGCAAGCCTCTTTTTAATCTATGTAACAATTTTACCTGGGGTAAATGATGACTGTTTTACCGGTGTTTCATTTACAGCTGATGTCAGTGCACACAGATGCTGTGTAGATGATTTATCTGTTGGAAGAGCTGAAGAGAGGAGAGGATCGAAGAAAAGCTTGTTGGTTTAGTTGACCTTTTATTCCCATTCAAAGCTAAAGTGGCCCTGCAGGCAATTTGAGGTTGGCAGGACAGCAGGGATGCAGGAAAACACAAGGTTTCTGACCGTTTGTGTTGTGTGGTGGCAGGAGAAAGCTGCTTTACTCCAGTGTGAGAAAAATATTTTGTGGCCCTTTCCCATGGATAAATGAGGCATTTCAATTGCAATTATTGCATAGATGTACAAGAAATAGGGGATAAAATTGTATGTATTTATATAGTCCCGAGGAGACACAGGGATTGACAAGGCGTTGCAGAGCTGTTAACCCTCCACGAGTGCCAGGTTCGGCGTAGTTCTCCAAATCTGCAGTGAGAAAGGTTAGGACAGGACTGGATCCAAGATCACTAGAGCTGGCCCACGGGGCATTTCTTGTCAGTGAGCTGGCAGTGCTGGGAAGTATATGGGCACTGGTAGTGGATTTCTTGTTTAAAGTGCCTGTAGAGTCCTTGCAAGCACCCGGGTACCACAGCAGGCCAGAAATGCTTGGTAACCCACAGCAGGCAGGCCTGCTCCCACCACTCAGTTTTGCATCCAGCTATAGTTATCCCACCACTCTGGCTCAGGGAAAGGCAGCACTTGGCCTTTCTTGTGTCTGGGGATCACACTATGGACCCCCTTTTCTCGTTTGGCATCTTTTCCAGTTTTGTGTAAGAGCAACATGACATCACTCCAGTCTGACCTTGAACTGAAACTAAATTGTGACCTCTCTGTTATTTCATTTTTAAGATGCTGTTTTCAGCACCGCAAATGCTACGAGGAAGCGCTGGAGATGGAGTGCACGTGGGACCCATCAAAGATATCTGCAGATGTCAGCTGCTCTGCTAAAAACCTGACCTGTGGTGAGATTAACCTGTCAAAAGAGCTTAACACTGGAGCCTCACTGGGACCAGAAGCTTGTTCTGGTTTGGTACCTACCAAAAGTCATAGACAAATTAATCAGAAACCACCTCCACTTCCCAGGGCTCCTCCTCCTGGGGTTTCCCTGACTTTGCAGGACCACTAAGCATTACTTGAGATGTCTCCACACATTGGAAATGCAGCATATGCTGAGGAGAGACCTGAAAAACAATTTTCCTCTGAGGCATCAAGGCCTGATTTTTCTGCACTTTGAGGGATCAAATTCTTTTTTCAGAGGGTCACACACACTCCTCAGCTAGAGCAGTATCACCAGTGAGGGCAGAGACCATGTGTTACAACAGGAGCTGTTCCATTCAATGCTGGTACAGGCCTCACAAGAGTGCAGTGGAGTTCTTTAATGCCTAATGACTTTTCATCAAGTATTGGCTCTCAGAAAAGGCTATATGCTAGAACATGGTTTGAGGATACCAGCAAAAGGGGCAGAATCCCCAAACTAATACCCTTACATCTTATTTAAACAACAATCTGATCCAATTTCCATTTCCTGTTTCAAATTAAATTAATTTTTGCTATTTAGGCCAATGTCTAAAGGCCCAAGTGCATTTAAACACTAATAATGCTTTTTAAGCTCTTTCTATATAGTCCCCATCAAAAATATGAAACCTAAGTGTGACAGCTATGAAAAGTCAATGTTTTTTTAAACTCTGAAAGGTAGAAGATTTTGAAAAGGGAAAACAGTATTTCCTGAGAAACTGCTTCATATCCTTTATGTTAGGAAGAAATTCTCTACTTTGAGGGTGGTGAGGCACTGGCACAGGCCAGAGAAGCCGTGGATGCCCCATCCCTGAAAGTGTTCAAGGCCAGGCTGGATGGGGCTTTGAGCAACCTGGTCAAAGGTTGCTTACACCCACCATGGCAGGGGGTGGAACGAGATGAAGTTTAACACCCAATCCAAGCTGTTCTATGGTTCTCTGATTCTTTATATGGAGCAAATCACAAAAGTTTGGCTTGTGGACTGTGACTTCTTGGAGTTAGGAGGAATATTTTAAAGAAGTCTGTGAAATGTCCAATGCAGTATCAGCTGGATTAAGTTTTTCATGGAAAAACAAGAGCATTGCTCTGTAGTCCTCGATACTCTGCAGACCCAACCAGAGAGGCAATAACCTGTTGCCAGCCATGCCAGGCTGCATTGACTGGTGTTTAAAACCAGGGTTAGACTATGAAACTTCATTGTGTTTAGCATGGAGAAGCACAGCATAAATAGGTTTACATCTAACAAAATACAGACAGAAACCTCACAGGGAAGAAAAAGCAGGAGGTGGAAAAGATTTTTCAATAGAGCCTTGTTTGGATTTTTGTTTTATTTCCAGAGTCTGAGGATCCCTGTGAACAGTTCCTCTGCACCTGTGACAAAGATGCCATTGAATGCTTTGTGAATACACAGATTAACTCCTCCTTGAATGGGCTGGATGTCTCCTCCTGTCCATCTCCAGTTACAGGTAATAATAGGGAGGACTGCCCCCTCCTGCCAGACTTTCTGCTGGCATCAAATGTGACCCACCGAGAATGAAGCAGGAGCTGGGTGTTTTCCTGCCATAAATCTGGTCTCTGTTTCACGTGTCCTGTCCATTTACTGCTACTTGGGTGAATAACAGGAGAGAAGGTGGTGGCAGCCTAATTGCTGCCCAGGAGCAGGGCCAGGAGAGGCTTCTGCGGTGCGGAGGGGGCTGGAGCCCATGAGGAAAGAGGAGGAGGCTTGGAGCAGATCTTTTTGCTCTCAGTACCTAGTGGGGTGTGTAGAAAAGATGGAGCCAAACTCTTCCTGGAGGTGCACAGGAACAGAACGAGAGGCAGGAGATACAACTGCAACTGGGAAATTCCAGTTAGATGTGAAATTTTTTCTTTGGGAAGTTCCTGTCAACTGGAATGAATGATAATTGTGATCAGGACACTAGAGTAGAAATGCTAAAAATATTGCTACCCCAAATCTCCCCGTAAACCACTCAAAAACTGACTGGAAGAGCAAAAACAGGCTTACTCTGCTCAGTTACTTGGTTTCCATTTTGGAAGGAAGAATCCCCGCTCAGGATGACGGGGATGTTTATCTCCACTGTCACACACTGATCCGTGCTCTGCAGCTGAAATTACAGCCTTGCAGGACCAAACGCCCAGATTGAAAACTTCATTCATATGGATTGCAATCGGAGCATGGCAGGGGCAGGACCTCTGGGCTCCCAGGCTGAGGGAGATGTGAAAGAGCAGTGTTAGCTTTTCTAATCCTTTGGCTCACAGTCACAGCCCCCAGTGCTAAAGACAGACACACACACCTGTGTCACGGCCTGGATGTGGGCATTCCCTCCTGAATGGGTCAAGGGAGAAGAAAATGCCCCAGGAAAGTTTGCACCAAAGCCGGGTTGTTGTCTTTTTTTTTAAGACAGTAATATTTCACTGGGATCAGATGGCCCTAATATACAGTATGGTAGTTCCAACACGCTAAAAATAAAGGGGAAATTGTTCGGTGCTAACAGGAAAATCATGCTGGTTTTACCACTGCTGACAAAAATAGATTCAATTTTAGTTCGCTGGATGCCTCTGCTAATTTTAGGCCCCTGATTATATTCCTTGATGGAAAAAAACCCCACCTTTGAATGAAACATTTTCATTTAATGTTCACTCATGTTGTGATCCTTCTGTGTAGCTGTTCTGTCCAGTTCTGACTTAGGAAAAAAAAAATAACCCTATCTGATGAATCCATAGCTGAAGGATTTTGGTAGGTTCTTTATTACAGAGAAAATTTTGAGTGAAATGGGCACGTATTTGACTAAATCTTTGATTTAATAGGAATACATTCAATGGACTCCTGATTTGTACTATTCAGATCAAACAGTGAAAAAATCCCCATCTCACACTTTATGAAAGACTTTTCTCTTTCAGAAACAACCAGCAAGAGAGAGCTGACAACACGTCACATGGAGGGTAGGTCATCTCTGCAATTCTGTGTCTGGAATGTATTAAATTGAGAACAATTTATACTCAGAAAAATAAGCTACAGAAATGGGAACTTAAAGAATGCTGATTGCCAGCCAATTCCCCTTGTTTAGATTGAAACTCTTTGGGATTATTTGATTATTTTTTATTATTATACTGTATGTTGCTCAGTAGAATTTAGTAGTAAGGTATAAATACTGAAGCAATACTTTAATACTGCTACTCTAATTACAATAATACTTAGAAAGAAGTTCCCTTCTGACGACTCTGATCATGTTATGCCATGATACAGTGTAAGGAGCACCCTAAGCCATGAGTTTCTGGAGTAAAAATTTTTTTTTTGGCAGAGTTTGTTCATCAAGCAACTGATGAAACACAGGCTGTGACTGCATCTGTGGAAGAAGGTTTGCAAAAAGCCCTGCTCTCAGCATCCAAAAGCTGAGAGAATACAAGATGTTTTCTTTCTGCCCTTCTAAAAGGACTGATGTAAAAGCAGATGTAATGTTTTGGCGATGGAATTCAAGATGGAATGGGAAGGTGCAATTTTTCAATTTGTGCATGCGATGTGTTTAACCAGTGTTTACAGTAAGTCTCCCAAGGGCTGAGAATGAATGCTCTACAACATAACCTGTTTTCATCAAAACAGCCTTTTTTTACCCTGGGAACACAGGTTGGAGCAGGTGAACTGTTTGGCAGAGATGCCCTCTGTGGGTGCCAGCCACTGGACCCACAGCCAATTGCACATTTCTGGTCTTAAAAAGATGTTGAATTAATTAGGATCAAGCAGTAGCACAAGGAAATACTGAGCATGGTTTGTGGCAATGAGCCTCCAGTTTGGTGGCTTATTTACTTGTAACGCAGAGATCCAGGCTGAAACCTCCTCACTGTGTTGCCTCCTGGGTGAGTCTAAACCACAAGACCTGGTGGTTCTTGTGACAGTCTTAATTTTTTTTATATTTAATGGGGTTTTTTTGCTACACTCAGTGGTTGAAACTGTTCTCCTCTTGCCTGCATGGCGAGCACTGCAACACGAGAGGCCAGGGACAGAAGCACCCAAAGCACTTGGTAGCTCTGGGAGGGGAAATCTTGTAAGAGAGGACCAAGATATGAAGCAGAGATGGAGATCAGTCTTGGAGCATTACAAACTTTAGCTGCTGCACTCCTGTTTTGTGGCTCCATCACAAGCAAAGCCACACTCTTGTTAAGGGAGGAGTGGCTTCAGAGGTGTTTGGCATAGTGGACTGGGGATGCTGGTCCACAGCTGGCTCAATAGAAGGCCAATGGCACCTTGGCCTGTGTCAGCAGCAGTGTGACCAGCAGGACCAGGGCAGTGATCATCCCTCGGCATCATGAGGCTGCACCTCGACTCTGTGCTCAGTTCTGGGCCCCTCACTTCAGTAAGGACATTGAGGTGCTGGAGCATGTCCAGAGAAGGGCAACAATGCTCGTGGATGTGATGCCTTATGTGGCCACCTAAAACACAGAGACTGCACAAGAATAAGAGAATAAAGGAAGGTGTTTTTTTGAAGGGCCTTCAAAGGTACACCCTGGGCAGTCCAGAGGCTACACCCCAGATGGACACCCAAGATGGACGCTGGGTCACGAGTTCTTCACACTTTTATAAGTTTGGTTCATTTGCATGTCAGGGTTAATTCTCCAATTATAACCTCAGTTTCATGATGGAATTACCCCAAGTTTGCCCCCCTTTAGAGGCTTTTAGTTGACACATTTGGGGCCTGGTGTCCTTGGAGTGGAAGCCTGCAGAGGTTTGTTATGTCTGACCAGCATGAGAGAACAGCAGCTCACAGGCCACAAGAAACTTCAGAGTTACACAGCAGGCAGTACAGGATTTGAAAAATATAAAAGTTAAAACCTAAGGCATCAGAAGGACTAGAGAACATGAACATGTCTTCTGAGGAGTGGCTGAGGCAGATGGGTTTGTTTAGTCTCAAGAAGAGGAGGCTCAGGGGAACCTCACTGCTCTCTTACAATCATCTGACAGGAGGGTGTAGTATGGTGGGGGTCAGTCTCTTCTGCTGTGCCTGCAGTGAAACAGTCAGAGGAAATGGCCTTCAGGTGAGACAGGAGAGATTCACATTAGATATTAGAAAGAATTTTTTCACTGTTCGGGTGCTCAGGCATTGGAATGGGCTGCCCAGGGAGGTGGTGGAGTCACCATCCCTGGAGGTGTTTAAGAGGTGTCTGGACCTGGTGCTGGGTGATGTGGTTTAGGGGTTTAGGGGTTACAGGGGCCGTGCTGGGCTGACAGTTGGATTGGGTGATCTGAAGGTCTCTTCCAGCCTTGACAACTCCCTGATTCTCTGTTCAGAGACCCTGTATGTGCCAAGCATGCAATGTGCACTGGATTTGTGCAACTAGGCCGCTGCTTAGCTCAGAAATTCACAGTGTGGTTTGGGTTGGAAGGGGCCTTACAGCTCATCTCATTCCAATTCCCCTGCCGTGGGCAGGGACACCTTCCACTAGACCAGATTGCCTGGGGGGAGGTGGAAAGCTGGATTTTTTTGAGAACTCAAGAACCTGGTTACAAGCTGTAGTGTGCTCCTCTGTGCGAGCCATTGCCCTAAGTGTGAATCTGGAATAATGAAAACCACATGGAACTCTTTTTTTTTAAGAAACAATGTTTCTGAAATTGTTTGGGTTTATTTGTTTTTTATTTTTTAAAATAGCAGCACATGCACAAGTCTAGGTACCAGAAAAGGCTTTATGCTGAATGTAAGTGCTGGCTGTTCCTTCATATCTCTCCTGTATTATCAAAGTAGTTTTTTACCAGATATTTTTCGTCCTAGCAACATCTCCAATGTTGATTCATGTTTTTCTATCTGCTTCTGGAAGACTTTGTAATAGAAAACAGAACTCCTGAAGGAGCAAGAGCACCTGTATTTGCACTTCTGCAGCAACATTTTACTTCCCAAAAAAACAACTACTTGTGCTCTCTAATGAGGCACAGCCCATCAAAAGGCTCCGAGTATTACCAAGGAATAAAAGCCTGTATCAGGAATTTTAGAAAGCTGGAAACAACACAGATAATATATCTAATCAGTCTTTGAAGGAAACATTTGGAGAACTACTTACTATTTAACCAGTTGTCTCCCCATTTAAGCCCAAAGAAGCTTCAACACTGACAACTGTGGAAGCTGCATTAAACCATAGCTAAGTATCACTGACAAAGGCAAAGGAGTTCTTCTTCACATGGCAGCATCCTAACAACACAGAAAAAAATGTGGAGATGATTTTTTGGATCATTTCATAGCTGTGTTTATAATTTATCAAAAGGCAGCTGACAAATGAAAATCCTTTTATCGGGTAAAGAAAAAAGTTAGAGGTTAGGGAGGTATTTGGACTTATGGCTGCCCATCCACGCCTGACTTTCAGTGCAGGCAAACACAAGGTGTTCCCAAGGAACGTGGCATCCCTCTGTGCATAACACTGGGATTCCAGACCTAATCCTGTTTAGTCTAGTTGTCTGTCAAATGCACTTAATATTGAATTTCCCAATTCAGCCATATTTATGCTGCTTCATTCATAGAATCATAGAATCCTATGTTAGTGCAATGTACATTATTTGCATGCAATGAGATTATTTTATCAGTATCTCTTTGTCTATAACAATCAATACACCACTGAGAAAAACAGGCAAATGTCTATCCATGATATGTCTGGAACTTCTTCTTTTCAGAAAAATCTTTTCTCAGCAATCTGACTATTCATAGCTGTGCTGGCAGTGTGTTTCCTGAGTTTACATTTTCTGTATTCAACAGTGGTTTCTCTTGAGCCCCGTGATGTAGTCTTGGAGACTTCCAAAGCCAGAGGTAAGAGTCTGATTAAACTTTTGTTGACAAATTTGGCACTCCTGACTCCAGGTGAAGATGGATTTTCATTTATGAAGCTCTGTGGTGCAGTCAAAAATCTGCAGCACAGGATTTCTGAATAACACCTCTACTTCTTCTGCTAACTTGCACATCCTTCAGCAAAACACTTTGCTTCTCCTAATTACCATCTCTATAGATCCAGGCTGTTTGGATAAGCTTTATAATGCTTTAAGTAAAAGTGATTTCAGAAATGCATGACAGAAATTCAGCAGGCAGGTCACTACCACGATGCCTCTGTTTTTTGCACAGTTACCACAAGGGACCACAAAGGCACAGCTCCTGCTCCTCCCATACTCTCAATAAAAGGTCAGTGACCCTCAGTTTTCCTCTTTCTTTGACTGACACAGCAATTCTTCATCTAAAAGCATTGCAGTTAAAACCCTCTGCATGGTAACAACAGGGCTGCTGGAGAATCAAATTTAGATCAGGGTCAGATAGCAGATACACAAACAATAAAACCTGGCTGAGAAGCATTAGCTGTTCCTTGCCTCCAGCCACTCATTTGCACTCCTCATCCAAGTATTTCTGAAAGCCTCTTCACATAAGGTTTTATGATATAATGGTTGTTTCTGTAAATTACATTCACAGCATCTGCTGCCAGAAGGGTTCATTTTGACTTTGCCTCCTCCTTTATTATAGATAATTTCATGGAACTCTTTCCCAGCCTAAAACCTGTCTCAGCTTTTGCAGATGTCCATGCTTCAAGCACAGCCTCACCAGTAGGTACAGCTGAAAATGGAGCACTTTGGTAGATCTGGGAGTTTCCTGTGGTCCCTTATGTGTAGAAAGGATTATCCAGGCAGGCTGAAATCCACCAGAGAAATGTCAGGGAAAACCGCATATGGAGAGTAGAAAGCAGTCATTTTTGACTCTGATTACACTGTCTGAACAATAACCCTGTCTCCACCCCAATGAATTTGGCATTGCTGTACAAAGCACTGGTCAAAATCACTAAACGCTCTCCTACACTAACTTGGATGTATCAGAAAATCTGTGTATTGTGTTGCAGGTCTGCATGGCTCCCAGGAGATTATTTGTGATATCTATTTTTAGCTTAGTGCAGAATTTCCCAAACTCTGGTTTTAATTTTTACATCCAGCAGGAATCACTTTCATTTCAACATTCCACTGCCAAACAAAGTGGCATAAAATGTGCACCTTGCTGTGCTATCAAACTATTGATCTCTTTCTGCCACATTTCATGGGCTTTGCTGTGTTCTTAGCAGTACTTTAACTTCTTTTAATCTATTCTCTTATCCTGTGACAGGTTATTTTCAACACACACTAAAACCAGAACATCAGAGGGACAAGTTTAATGAATTTGAGTTTAGTCCAATTAATAAATTCAGCCAAAGAATTCAAAAGGAAAGCTTTAAAATATGAAAATACACGTCCATTAGTATTTTCAATGTATTTATTTTGTGAAATGCCACATTGTTCACATTGACATTTAGAAAAAATTTGATAACAGTGTTTTCATTTACAAATTAGTTTATATAAAATAAGGTTTTAAAGGAAAGAAAAAATATTTTAACTACCTCCAAATTCAACAAAACATTCCTGATCAACAATAAAGTGTCAGATAATCTAAAAACAAATACCAATTTAATTCTTAGGATAAAGAATCTCCTGAAAACAATTATTTGTCAACTTATTTTCCCCTCAATATTTCCTTGTGGTTACAACCCAGTAAACCCTTCAGTCAGCCAGCTCTGCATCAGTCAAATAATTTTCTCCTTTCACTGATGTTACTCTCAGTTTTAGAAACTTCAGGTGAACAGACACTTTTTTAAAGCAATTTACTCAGAAAATGACATCTCATGATATCTCACCTGTACTTTATCTCTCAGTACAGCTGACTAAGTGGCAACCAACATGATTTTCAGCATCTGGCACAGCTCTTTTCCTCAGTCATAGTAAGCCACATGTCACAGTAAACCACAGCCCTTTCCTCTGAAAGGCAAGAGATGTGAATAAATGACCAGTGTGAATAGTCTGCTTTTCCAATTTTCCTCTTGGATGTTCTTTCTCTATGACCATCAATTCGCACTAGTTCTGCCTGAGGATATTACTCTCACCAGCTATCTAAAATTAAAATCTTGCTGTTTATTTTCTATGTCTTCTGTCTGTATTGAGAAGAAGATGGATTCATGGAAGCTGTGGTCCCAATGGAAGAGATAACCACCTCCCCAGCCTTATTCCCAGGAGACAGTAACTCAATGCAAGTCAAAATTGTCCCCACTGAGAAGATTCCTGCAGGCACACCTGCAAGGACAAAAGGAAAAGGCAAGTGAAAAATGAATGACACCTTTTCTAATTCATAGCATTCCCCTATTCCTGTTCACAGCCATCTGAGCAGTCAGCATTTTTCATGGATGTGTAGAAAGACACTGTTTTGTCCCTAAATCTGGAGGTTACATACAGCACAGTATGCATAACACTGACTGCCCTGGAAAGGGCAACTCACTGCCAGCTGACTGGGAAAACTTAACTAACCATTAATAAACAGCCTCCCACTATGAATGAACAAATTTTAGAAGACTGCTGGTTGATAATAATTGAGAATATGCACTTTTGGACAGACTCCTGAAAGAAGAGTTTATTCTACCTTCACAAGTCTAATCTGTGCATTTGTCTTCTCCAGAGACAAGCCCTGCAAGGGGTGGCCTGAGCACAGCTTCCTCTGGACTAGCTCTGGACCTGGGACTGTCTGACAGAGGACCTGCAGGAAAAGGTAAATAAAGGGTTTTTTCCCCATTACAGCTGATGAACTATTCAGTTACTTCTACATTAAAAGCAGGTATGTATTACATATAAAAGTTATAGTTCTTTGAAACCAGTTAGATAAGCACACATGTACTGGTATTTAGAACAGAAGGTGCAGACATCTGCAAAAGCTTCCATCACTTTAACCTCTTCTGCCATTGTGCTATCAGTAACACAAAAATTGTTTATTATTAGCTTAAAAGTACATTTTTCATATAGTGCAGTACCTAAAATGAGCTCAGGGAATGTTTCCCCCTGTTTTTGTTTGCAGAATTAATTTAATCACATCTTTAAGTTACTTTGTTGTACAAGCAGCAGCAGCAATAATAGGAACTTCCCTGCATTCTGACCTTTTGCCAAAGTCTTGCCAGTCAGACTTTTTCTCACCATTTCTGAATCGGTTCCAATTCCTGCTCAGAGATCCCAGAGACCCCAAGACATTTCAGACCTGTCACGGCTATAAATCCCCTCTCAAGGACTGTCCCATCCATCTTGTTAGGCTTCCCAATGGAGAGAAGCAGCCTTGGAACCGGAAAAGAGCAAACATGAAGAATCAACCCCAAACCCCACCTTTCACCAAACTGGAAAATTTGATTTTAAAATACCAGCTTTTTCGAGAGCACAGATCAGTGCATGAACCTGTGGTTCGTTCTGTGAATTAACATGAATGAGTCAAGACTCAAGCAGTACATGGGCAGAATGTCCTCTTGGAGACAGTAATCCAGGACTGACCCTGACAGAAGCAGGGAATCAGTCTAGAGCTGCAGGGGGGAAGATGGGGAGAAACTTGTGGGAGAAAGGAGGATGCAGACAGAACACAAGCCCTCCCTCCTTCTCCTGCAATCCAATCATCGGCCCCTTCCATCCTTTCCCTGGAAAAGTCCCAGAAGAGGCCCCCTTGATGTCTTTTTCCTGATCTGGAACACTGTGTTCTTTCAAATCTTATGAATAATTCCCACAATATCAGTTCTTCCTGAGTGGGGGAGCCACGGGGACATTAGGATTGGGATTTGGCGATGCCAAAACCTCAACAGCACAGTAGTCATTACAAAAGATCACTCCTGCATTTGGTCTAGGGGCACCAAGCTCAAACTGGACTATATTTCAAATGAAAACAAAAAAAAAAATTGTTTCCTCCATCAAAACATGGTCACTGCCCAGCTATCATTGAGGAAGCACAAGAGGTTAGGACTGTATTTTCTGAATTACCAAGACAGAAACCACTGAATACTCAGATGGGTTTGAACATTCCAAAAGAAAAATTTAGCTATGAAGGATTACAAAGGACTGCAAAGTATTCTCATTGCAATCCAATTTGACTTGTATGTTCTATCTTCATAGGGATTTATCTCCCTTTTAAATATTGCCTTGCCCTTCTGCTGTCTTGCTCAGTCAGCAGTATTCTAAGAGCCATAATTCATGAACTGAAGCAATAATTTAGAGATGGTAAAATGTTGTCTTTCAAGGTTTCTGATAGCTCTGGAAATACTTCTATCTTCACAAGAGAGCCTTCAAGCAGTGAAAATGTGATGTGTCAAATATCAACTTTGCTTTGTAGTGTGCGAGCGATTGACCTTTCTGCAAGAGAGAGGACGTGGAAGAGTGAAGAGGGAGCTGCCCCACCTTGGAGAAATGCTGTTCTGTTTAACTGAGAGATGCCCAGAGGAATTTGAGTCTTATGGCTGCTATTGTGGCCAAGAGGGAAGAGGTCATCCCACCGATGCACTGGACAGGTGTGGGCTCCTCTGTATGTGCCATTAACCGTGGATGTTATTGGGGTGCCCGTGGACCAAGGAAGATCAGTACATCATTTCTTGGGCATTGTACAGCTATGTCACATTTTGAGGAAAAAAATCCACTTAAATAAATAAAACATGAAATACTCTAATGTGACTAAACCACATTCTATTGTTGCATCAATGTTTTGAAGAGGACTTACTAACTCAATTAAAATAAGAAAGGAGAACGATGGGAGGTAAGCAGAGCAGAAGGAGGAGTACATCAAATGGATGAGGATAAGGGTCACTGTGAAACTTGGCTAAGAGGTAGCTTGGAAAGTGATTTATGAAGAGAAGAATTAACATCCACCCAGGGCACAGTGTCCTTCAGAAGGGAGCAGAGCTGGAGCAAAGTCCTGTTGGAACTGCAGCCAAGAGCCAGCATGGCTGACAATGAGGGGCAATGCAGAGAATTCCACAAAATAAAAGCTCTGAGAATGTTGTATTTACAGGTAAAAATCTTTTCCTCTGTGGAAGGTCATAACAGTTGGGGCACATCAGGTCTAAGTATAGCAAACACCTTTTTCCTGCACTCACACACAAATAAAACTGCCTACTCATGAAAAATTGAACCAGACGATGGCATGATCTGGTTATCATGATGCAGTTTTCAGATTTCCAGCCAAGATTTGAACACTTGGAGACACTTCTCACAGCAGATTAGGTCATGGTTACAATTGTAATTATGTGTCTTAAAATTAAAACAAACTCAGTTAAACACATGACACCAAAGGAATTAGGAAGGAAGAAGTGAAAGCAGGCACAAGTATGGGAGGAAAGTAGGAACAGTTTGGGTTGTTTTTTGCTCTTGATAGAAAAAAAATTCCAGGATATGAAAACTAAAATTTATCAGTTTTAATGGGCATTGAAAGTAAAGACAGACAAATAATGGTGAGCACTCTGGGATTCGGGAAGAGTAAGTATTTTCCATTTACTTCTACTGCTTATTTTAGGTGCTGCTTCTCTCATCACTGCTGTATGGAGCAAGTTAAGAAACTTGGATGTCATGCAGAAAGAAATTCGAGGTCTGAAGTTGTATGTTTTGATCACGAGCCAAAATGTAAGTGTTAGAGGAAATTCTCATGTTCTGATGACAGTCTATCAGCATGATAAACTGAATGACACTATGACAGAGCTGCTAGAGGTCAGTACAGAGACAGAAATATTTAGCTTACAAAAAATTAGCAATGTTTACTATAAACTTGAGCTTTTTCCCTAGCTGAGACAAAGGTTATTACACTGCTGTGTATGATGTGACCAGGTCAGGCTGAGAAAATTACAGACAGTTTATAATTGCAGACAGAAGTCAGCCATTTGTGTCTTTACATTCACAAATTCAACTAAAGCCAGAAGAACCTTCCACCGCCCAGCACCTCGGTGTCAGGCTTTTGTTTAGGTAATTGATGGTGACTTTGGAGACTAAAATTCATGGCAGATTTGAAAGTTTTATTTTCAAAAGCTCATCTACTCGTGGCAAATGACACATTAACTAAGTTTAACAGCTTTCAAACATTACTTGTGAAACTTCTCTTTCAGGCATTGGCTGGAGCACGTGTGAGAAGCTCCTCTGTGCCTGCAACGAGGCTGCGGCCGAGTGCATGGCTTCTGCCTTCTTCAACGAGAGCCTCAAGCTTCCCCACGGGCAGGAGTGCCGAGGGGAGAAGGTCTCCTGCCAAGGTGACCCCGCTGAAAGGCCTCCAACAGGCACAGAAATAGGCACAGGGGGTTCCAGCTCCGAGGAGAGCAGCGAGGAGGAAGGTGCCCTGCAGAGCAGATTCCAAAGAGCCAAGAGAGGGACACAGCACCCCATGGGGAACTCCAGAACTGCGGGACATGAGGGCAGATAACCACCCACCCCCACCAGCTGGGGAAGGGGCACGTCAGCAGTCAGCCACTGAGTACCTGCCTCCTTATCCTCTACAGGCTGCCTCACACCCTCCAGCACACAAATAACATAATCATAGACTAGGAGTAGGTGTTAGGCTGTACCAACTCCTTACTGTAGGAAGGTCAGCACTATGAACCATCTATCTAGGTCAGATATTACCTTAAATACTTATTTGACCGTATTCTGTATCATTTCACTTGATTTCTATGTAAAACCTGTTATGATCAGACTGATTTTTCTTAACTGTGCACTTGGTTCAGACTGGATCTTACTGATGGTGGCCAAGTATTTCAGGTTTTTAATTAAACTAACCTGCAACTACTCGAACTCCTTTTGCAGACATTCTTCCTTTACTGAGCTTAGCAGGAAACATCCAGAAGAAAAGCTAAAGTAATTACATGAAAATGAGTTCCTTCCTTCATTCCTGTCTATAGCTGTGTGTGACTCCCTTCTGAAGGCAACAGAAGGTCCAAAATGCTGGTCAGACCCTCCTCTTAGGGAGGCCTCTTTCCTCCCTGGGGCACAAGTTAAGGACATGACCAGGAAACTTCCCAGCCTGGTACAGCCCTTGGACTGTTCCTCGTTATTGCTCTTCCACGTAGGGGACAATGAAATCACAACGTGAAGTCCAAGGGTGATCAAAAGAGACTTCAGCACCTTGGAATGGCTGTTCAGGAAATGTGAAGCACAGATCATTTTTTCCCCTATCCTTGCAGGACCAGACAGACCCACTCTATCAATATCTGTCTCCATGCCTGTTGTCACAGCCAGAATTTGGGTTTTTTTTCGTAATGGGATGATGAGCGTAACAACAGACCTCTTTGTGTCAGATGGGATTCATAATTCTCACAGGGGCAAGAGGGTCTTTGCTCACAAGCTATCAGGGCTGACTGACAGGCTTTAAAACAGACTTGAAGGGAGAGGGGGGTAATATCAGGCCATGACAAAACTTTAAAAACTCTTTCAACACAACCCATTCTATGACTCTATGACTCACCAACATTTCCTAGAACAAAAAATGTTGCTACAAACTTCCCAGCGATTCAGCTGCGCTGAAAGGTCTGGATTTCTTCTCCATCATCTTGTTCTACAGGGCTGAACTTTGTCACCAAAGTATTCCTTACAGACCAAGGACTGTATGCTCACGCTGGATGCAGAGATGCCGCCTGTGTTCTTCCAGATCCTGCAGCATTCACTAAACCCCAGCATCTGATCCTATGTGAACTGAACGGTGTGAGAACAGCAGGTGAAAATGCCTGTGAATGTTCTTGGAAGAGCAATTTATATTCTGTAAACTTCTGGCTGGTGACATTCCCCCCTTCAGTATTTTTCCTACATTAAAAGTGCAAAGGATTAGTACAGTGCAAAAAACGCCCCCCATCACACCCGAAACAAACAAACAAAAAACCAACCACCACCTCCCCAAGTGCAAACAAACAAAAAAATCCCACCACACAAACTCCCCAAATAAACCCCAAAGGTGTTTAGTCACGTGAATCCCTCTGGATTCCAGTGGCTGCACCATCTACTACTACTGAAAAAAAGACTTTTTCAAGGGAAGAGAGGTCAGCTAAGTGATGTGAGAAATTCTATTTGCAGACAAGATTTTAATTAACTCCCCCCTCACGCTGTACAGAAAAAGGACATCTAAATACTGAAGCAAAATGCTAAAACTGCAAAATGCCCATTTTTGTCTTATGCTGAGGATGAGATCTGCATTATACTGCAACTTTTATCAGCCTTTTATTATAGGGATGAAAAGTTATTTTACATTTCACAGCACTTATAAATAAATATTGCAATGAGAAAATGAGATAGATAATGAGCTGAAATGGGGAAAACTGGCCTGTAAACAGGTGAATGAAGTGCACTGCAGAGTAACAGTAACACCAGCTCATCTCTCTGACGAGCGGTGCTGCTGCTCTGAACACTGCACCTTAAAATAAACCCTCATTCCTTTCTGCTAATTATTACTACCGTCATGGTTATGCAAACATTCACTCAATGGTGCTGAATTTTCTGACTGCAGAGATGGGGATGGATCATTTGATCAATCAGGTAAAAGAGAAATAACAAAATAAATATGCTGTTATTCAGGGCAATGTTGTCATTAATTCCTTTGGGCTTTTTTTCCAAGTATCTCTTATTTCAGGAAGAATTTAATGCCCAAGTTGTGCCCTAATTACTACCAAATGAATTGTGTTGATAAAGACAAGTCTTAAATAATCTAGTTATGATTAGCTACATTTATTTGTAGTCAGAGATCAGAGCTAAAATATTTAAAAAAATGACAAGATCAAGAAGAAACATTTAGCATAGCTTTTTTCTTTCTTCTCTCATTCTCATAGTCACTTTACACTATATTTTTATAGATTTGGGGCACAGATGGCCAACACCTAGCTGTTTCCCAAAAGCTAACAACTAATTTATGAACTACTAATCTAAAAATATTTCCTACTTCAGTATTTCAACTTTTTAAGCATTGAATTCTTCGCCTGCCCCATGGGCAGGGACATCTTTCATTAGATCAGGCTGCTCCAAGCCCCATCCAACCTGGCCATGAACACTTCCAGGGATGGGGCTTCCACAGCTTCTCTGGGCAACCTGTGCCAGCGCCTCGCCACCCTCACAGGAAAGAATTTCTTCCTAATATCTAATCTAAACCTACTATTTGTTTGAAGTAGCAGATCTTTAAAGAAAACCTACTATCGGTTTGAAGCCATTCCTCCTTGTCTTATCACATGCCCTTGTCCAAAGTCCCTCTTCAGCTCTCCTGAATCCCCTTTAGGCACTACAAAGTGCCATGAGGTGTCCCCAGAGACAGGGGAAATCATGTTCTTCCACGATGAACAGCCCCAACTCAGTCTATCTCCATAGCAGAGATGCTCCAGCCCCTTGACCAACTTTGTGACCTCCTCTGGACAAGTCAACTTCTTGTTTTGGGGGCTCCAGAGCTGGATGCAGCACCCCAGGTGGGGTCTCACAAAGGCAGAGTAGAGGGGGACAATCCCCTCCCTCATCTGCTGCCCATGCAGCTTTGGGTGCAGCCCAGGACACGTTTGGTTTCTGGGCTGTCAGGGCACACTGCTGGGTCACGCTGAGCTTCTCACCCACCAACACCCCCAAGTCCTTCCCAAGGCTGCTCTCAATCCATTCTTCTCCCAGCCTGTGTTTGTGCTTGGAACTGCCCTGACCCCAGTGCAGGACCTTGCACTTGGCCTTGTTGAACCTCATGAGATTCTCACAGCCCCATCTTCCAAGCCTGTCCAGGTTTAATAGTAAATAAATGCAGCAGTTTAATAATGATGCAATGCTGTTAATATCTGCAAAACAAAATGAGTGCGTAAACTGAGGGCTATTTTAAATGCTAAAAAAATTAGTAATCGACATCTAAATTGTGAGCGATAAAAATTAACTGACACCTCGGAAAACGTTAATTTTAAATTTTGGTTTATTTTATTGCTTAAATATAGATTGCACAGTGTGTTCTTACATTTACTGAAACTGGTTCATTACGTACAGTACAGAATATATGACCATTGGAACAACAGACAAGTTAGCCCTACTCTTATTTTGGACAACAGGCTATTTCTACCTTTTAAAATTACCATGGATTTAATTAATCTTAAAGTGACCCACTACGAAAAAGCTATATTTTTTTCAAAATGACATAATAGGAAAGAGAACCCCAAGCAACAGCTGGAATACATTTAAACCGGGTACCAATTATAACCATTATGACAGTGCTCAGTGTGCTGCAGATAACACAGGGCCACTTTGCATAAGGAGCTTTTAAGTTCTGCAGCTTGTCTGAAGAACATAAAGAGATAAGTGAAACAAAGCAGCTTTGTACTGTACAACAAACAGCATTCTTAATTCTTTTGGTTTCATTCATTAGCTCATATAACAATAGCTACCAAAACAGTACATTTTACAGTCACTCCCATCTCCCACATGTCTAGAAAGGCTAGAGTGAACCAATTATCAACTTACAGACTTCCTGAATTTCCATAAAGGAAGAAATTAAACATCACGTGAACACGCAGAGTGTTACAAGCTCTTCACTCCCTGCACTACACCTGCACAACACCTGCATTTCCCAAACTGAACACTGGAAACATGGAAACCTACCATCACCAAAAAGGAAAAATACTTCATCAACAGAACAGAAGATGAAATGCTGAATCTAGTTTTTTCACATGCAGCATTCATGCAACAGAATTCAATCACAGAAACAATCCTGTATTTACAGCACAGTCTCCATACTGCACAAGTGCAAACAGAAGTACATTCTTTATTACTTAGACTCCTTACTTTCTTCTTGTACAAAAGTGCCGAGTGATATTCTTAAAAAAATGACAGAGTGGGTAGGTGTTTTACATTGTATCCCTATGTTGGATTTACTTTTTTAAAAATTACACTCTTTATATAGGCCAAAAAACTATTAATCTTACCTTAAAAAAAAAGAAAAAAAAAAGTGAAAACTAAAAGCTAGAGTCTTATTTATGTGTAGACTGTGGTCTGATCAGGCTGATACGCTGCAGCAGTAAAAATCACAACGGAATGCTGTAGATAAGGGGCTGTTTCGTCATCCACTAACAGCTGTGATTGCACTGTTAAACTGAAAAGAAGGTCTCAATTACCTTTTGAGCTTTGTGAATGCCCTCTGAAAGTCTCAGCATGTCATCTCATAGGTTTAAGTAGCTGATATTTCTCTGATGTCATGCCACATCAGGCTTCTAAAGGTAGTCCAGCAGAATACTGGGATACAGTTCAAAAAACTTAAAATCCTTTTTACAGTGGGTTTGCAAAGGCTCCAAACAGTCAGCAAATTAGCAGGGCTAATAACCCTTCAGATCTTGAGTTATGCAATCAAAGATTAATTTAGGTTGGGACTTCTGAAAGTCATTTAAACCAAGCTCCTGCTCAAAGCAGGGCTAACTGAAGTTAGGTTACTTTGTTCATGTTCACTGTTCATCCAAACCACTAAATTAAATGTCTACACTTATTATAGATATTTGAGAGCATTCATTCATGTCTGTGCTGCCCCAGTCAGACTCAGACCGATTAAGGGACTTCAAAGTTACTATTCATGGCATCCATGAATGCTGGTTTTCTTTTTTTGCCTGCACAATTTAGTGAGTCAAAAAGAGAGCCTTGACAATTATCACCAAATGTCCGTGATTTACTCTATCGGTTTTACTTTATTTACATTTGATTAGTATATGCTCAGATACATAAACCTATGAAAGTTACCTTAAAGGTTTGAGAAATGAAACAAAAACAAACACAGAAATGCATCTCTAAAAATGCTTTTGCTTGAAAATATATGTAATAAATTCTTGATCTTTAAATGCTTTCATTGAGTTTTCTTTCAATTTCTAAAATATCACTAAAAAGCTGTTATAAACTACAGAGAAATGTCTCATAGAATATAGTTTCAGTATTTATGATTAAAATGCCCTCAGTATATTTTCTGCTATACTAAATATATCTCTCCTGTATTTATACTAAAGCAGACAGTAAAATACTACAGTGTTTTCAAAAGTACAGTTTGTAAACCATACATCTTAAGACATGAAATATATTGCACAATTCCGTGCTTCAAGAGGAGATTTCTCCTCTCTTATGCAAAGATTAAATTTAACTTTTAGCAAGAAGCACAGGACATACACTGGATGTATCTATCTAAAAAGCATGTTATGTGATGCATCAAAATATACTTAACAAGTGTCCATTAATTCATTCACTGTATTTGAACACATGTAAGGTATTGGTTTTTTTCCATATAGTCCAAACCAAACAAGCTGAGTAGCTACGACAGCATGAACAGGAGGGAGCTCAGGTAGTGCTCCACTGGTTACATTGAATGAGATGAAACAAGCCAAAAGCATTCTAGTTCAACATAGAATTGAGGTGGAGAGGAGTAAAAAAAAAAACCAAACCAAACCAACCAACCAACAAACCAACCAACTAAAAAAAAAACAAAAAAAAAACCACAAACCGAAACAAAAAATGGATTTAATAGGTTTTTCAGTTACAATATCTCAAATTAAAGGAATTTGAAGCAATACAAATTCCTAGAGTAACTGAAATATTTACCTATATGGCAAGACAAGTTTTAAATATGACTTTTACATGTACTCAAATATGAAAATGAAGAAACATGATCTGTGAAAAACCTAAACTTAAAATATATTACAGAATAAAACAATTCAAGACGGTTTCATGAATTTGGCTAAAGTAATCTGTATTTGGCTCATGTCCATCATTATATTAAAGTTAGATACAATAAACAATAAAATTTGAAAACTCATCTTGTTCTTTCTATTGTACTCTACTCTAAATAATGTCCAGCAGACTTCAGAAGACACTTAATACACACAAAGATCTGGAAACTTCATCTCATAGACTGGAACAGAATGGTAATGAGCATGTCCAGCAGTAATGGTCATCGTTCCTGAGGGGCTAGGCGGAGGACTGTGTGAGAAGCATAACCAATATACAGAATTTATAGTTATATGGATTGCTTTTTTATAACTTTACACACTAATAGTTGAGAAACAAGAGTAAACTACCCCCCCATATATATATAAATAGTATACCATAAAATAATAAAATATCAATAGCATTTTATCCTAGTCCTGAAATTCTAATGAAATTATCATGCCCTGAGGAGTTCTATATTCTTATCTGTATCATCAATTTCCCTGATGTTACAGAACTATCCAAATGCATCTTACCACTAATAACTACTATTTATCTTGCATAATGATGTGCATAACTCTCTATAATAACACCATGTACTACTTGGGGTGCTCAATATCTGATTACTTTCTCAACCAGAAGCAGCAATGGGAAAACGAGAACATCCTACAACACTACCAATGGACACAGAGATACTGTAAGACACAATGACACGGTTTCTGGATATTCTCCACTATCAGGAAGATTCAAAGTAATAAGAAAATCAAAGAGATGAAAAGTACTCTTTTTCAGTGTGCTGGTTTCGGCTCGGATAATTTTTTTTACTGTAGCTGGTATAGGGCTGTGTTTTGGATTTGTGCTGGAAACAGCGCTGATAACACAGGGATGTCTTTGTTACTGCTGAGCAGAGCTTACAGTGTCAAGGTCTTTTCTGCTCCTCACGCTGCCGTGCCAGTGTGCAGGCTGGAGGTTGGGAGGGGACACAGATGGGACACTGATCCCACTGACCCATGGGATACCCCATACCATATGGTGTCATGCTCAGCAGTAACAGCTTTAAGGAAAGAAGTAGGAAAAAAGGACATTCAGAGTGATGGTATTTTGCCTTCCCAAAGAGCCCTCTTTCTGGGAGATGGCTGAACACCTGCCTGCCCATGGGGAGTGAACGAATTTCCTATTTTGCTTTGAGAGCATGTGTGACTTCTGCTTTACCTATTGAACTGTTCTTATCTCAACCCATGGTTTTTCCTTACTTTTACCCTTCCAATTCTCTTCCTCATCCCTCTGAGGAGGGTAAGCCAGTGGCTACATGGGGCTGAAATGCCTATCAGGGTTAAAACACAGCATTCAGTTAAGGCAATTATTTTCTCTCTATTGCATGTGTTTGAGATCACTATGACAAAACCATCTGAAAATAGCCATAATTGCTTTATAAATCATTTTTCAGTCACAATATTCTTCTTGCATAAAGCCTTACCGGATGGTGAGTTCCAGTATCTGTGCCAGTCTATCATGAAGCAAGTTTGCCTAGGGAAAAAATAAAAAATAAAATTGAATTATCAACTCCTAGATATTGAACTGAGCTACAATGGATGTGCCAGGCCATGCTCAGGTGAGTGTGTTCCACACTGCCACATGTAAATCTAGGCCACATTTCTTCTCAATTTCTTTTCTCACTGCTGCAAGGATTCTGAGCCTTAAAGATGCATTTGAGATTGTGTGAGCCTGTCCTGGAGTGCCAGGAATTATATAGCAAATTCTGCTGTTGCAGACAGGAGTTCAACAAACCTGAAATACATTTAGTTGTTTAAAACATAGAATGGGTTAAATACTGCTCCGGTTATCCTGCAATGAAATAGGAATGGACTGTGAACCTGGATTTCAAAGATAGCAAGGAAAATATTAAGGTGAAGAAGAATGTACAAGTTACCCATTACCTTCCAAATGGTCTAGGAACAAACAAAAACACACTTCTAATTACTGGAATCTCCCAACATTGACAGCAGTGGAGACAAAACAAAGAATTGAACTTCTAAAGAAGTAACAGCAGCAGTGACATGACAAATCACCTTCAGTCAGCACATGCCCACTACTGCCTACACAGATATCCTCAGTGCTAACATTTTGCAGGAACTCACTTTGGTTTCACATTGAGCTGCAATTTCTTCAAACGGTGCTTTTTGGAACTTTTCAATCACGAGACGCCTTTTTTCCTTTTCCTGTTCTTCAAGTCCATTGTTATCTTAAAAGAATAATGAAAAAAAAATAAAGACAAATGCAATCTTTGCCAATGAAGTAAGTATAAGGGATATCAAATGAGCACTTCAGAAGCAAACAAGGACTGTGCTTGAAGTGATGCAACCATTCTCAAGTGAGCTCTCATCTGGCATTGCTCCTAAAGCAAAATGCAGATAAAATTTCAGAGAGATGGTTTGAGGACCCAATTTTCCCCCTTTCTTACTAAGTCTTTAATTATGAGTAACAGCCAGGCTCCCTCTTGCTTTATTGCCTGCACTTCTCACTTACTGCACACAGGTTCGACTTCAGGAGAAGAAACAAGGAAGTTCTTCCCTCCCAGTATCATACTCACAGGTGGCCAGAGTTTTCTATCAGAATTCGGGAAAAGCCAGTTCAGCCTCCACAGGCGGACTGAACCTACAAGCAGCTGGAACCTTCCAGCATCTAATGAATTTATGTACCTCAGGGATTAGGCACACTTGGAAGGCTGTCAGATTAAATTGTTGTTTAGAATGTGCCTACTGTTTAAAACATCAATGTTTATTCCATATTTTAAACAAGATTTTGGTGGACTGCAAAGCACTAATTAGCAATTACTTACAGTAACATGAAATGAGGAATCTGGATAATTCTATGTTCTCGTAGCCGGGTCACTTGTCAGAAAAACATTCTTTTAAAAAATCTTACTGCTTTAAAGTCCACAATGTGTAATTTACAACCTATTTTTTGAATGCACTGAAGACCCAAAAATCTTCATACATAAAAAATACTCAAGTTACTTCATAAGTAATCACTCAATGTAACTTGAATACCTCACATTTATAGCTTTGTCTATAAGGCAAATGTAATCGATGACAGGCATTTCCAGATGCTTTTCATTCAGTCCCATTAACTCCAGAAAATGAATTCACTAACATTATCAAGATATAATTTCAGAGATCCAGAAATAAATAACTGCAGTTTTAAATAAATTTACTAGCTGAAAAGAAACAAAAGTAATATTTTATGTTATTCTGGCCTCTCCTTTTGCTTCAGCAATTCCATAGTAACCGAGAACTATGCTGCACAAACACAACTGTAATAAATCTTACCAATGGCTTTCTTCAAAGCTTCAAAGGTGATTTCTTCAGTATTATCAACCTAAACACAAAGAAAAAAAAAACTCCTTAATCATCACATATAACATATAAGCTTCTAAAAAATAAGGCATATGATAAACACAGAAGGCCAAAATAGCCAGAACTTTTCTGCCTTACAAGTCTCTAAGAACTTTATCTGGACTTCTGTGGTAGCCAACAGATCACTAATTCACATTTTTAAGTCACTGAAATTAGTGAGGAAATTTTTATCTAATGAGATCAAGGAAAACTTTCTAAAATCTAGTCAAGATGCTCTACGGCAACAACAGTTTATAAATTGACTTGGATTTTGGCAGAACACTCCTTTAGGTCAGGAATAAGCTGTAGTGTTTCTATACTGTAAAATCTCAGTACTGGCTCTTAGACAGCTGTTGCCAACAACAGCAACTGCCTCCTGAGAGTCGCTGAGTTACCAGCAATGTGATGCTAAAATAAGAGATGACAGTGGAGTGCAGAGTGGAGAATGGTTACTGCTTTAGGCTAACTTTGTACCATTATGGCTCCAAATAATTTGATGCTCATATCATAAACACTGGAGTTAAAGGGCTCTTCATAACAAGCTATGTCTGATGCGCTGAGAAAATTTGTGCATCCAATGATATGAATATCCATTTGCTGCTGCGGATGTACTTCACAAGGAATTGCTTAGGGATGCAAAATGACCAAAGTGTTTCAATTCGTTACAGACCTAGTTTCTATACCAGTAAATATATTTACAGTGCAGCCACTTTCACGGCATTAGGAGAGAATGTTTAGATGGCAGAACAGTGTTCACCTGAACATAACATGGTTTCTTGCCTTGGATTTCCCCACTTCAACCCTTCCAATATGTAAACAGGCAGCACTTTTATTTTTCCTGATAGACACTAACCGTTTAGAATGGTCTAATATGATTTAAGATAAGACGTAAGGTAGCAAAAAGGTCCTTCATCCAATCTAGAAGATTCTGAATTCTTTCAATTTTTTAATTCATTGGCTTGAACTACTGTTAAGGAAAAGGAAGTAGCTGTTTCCTTTTTACATGAATGTTATTTCATAAGCTGCAAATGTAAATTATGCTTTTCTAACAGGCTTTACTTTATAAGTATGTATTCTCTACCTCTGAATAAATAAAAATTAATAAATAAACAGTGAAACACTTTTATCGTCACATATTCGTAGATATGGCTATAGATCAAGAGTATTCAGGTTCTGAAATCACCTTTTATACAATTCACATTTGGTAAATGTTAGTTGTTTATGGCTGCCTTTCATAGTTCTAGTTAGCATCCACATTATCACAGAAGCACTACCTGCATTTACAAGTGCTTTCACCTTATAAATGGAGATAACTGTGGAAAAACCCACCTTCCTGAACAGGATTCACCAACAGACGTGGCACCACAAAAAACTTTGAGTCCGCTGACAGAAGAATTGCACTTGTATTGTATACAATAACAGCTATTTTATGGATAAACAGTCTTCTACCTCAGGGCAGAAATGATACCATACATCATTAATCCTAAAACTTCCATTTAGTAGGTAATCCTCCCAATCATAAAGCTTTATGCTCCTTTTTTTTGCAGTTTAGCTCTGCTGACTATTATAGATTGTTATGCTTACTAATCTACACAGCAAGAAAACCAGCTTTCATACACAGGTATGACGGTGCAGTCAGCTAGTTGGAAAATACTGTTTTCTCCTTTGCCTTGTAAACAAACCTCATAAAGCAAGTAAAGGAGGAATACTTTGCTCCTGTGTTCCTGATTAATAAAATTCTTGGTTTTAAGAGATAAAAAGTAATTCATTATCCAAGACACTGGACCACATTAAGATCACAATAAGCTGAGAACCCATAAAAAGATTTTATCTACAACCACTACATTCACTTCAAAAAGGTCCATGTGTCAATGCTTGACGTAACACCACCATAACTTGAAATCTGAAACGGAAACTTCTCTCATTTAATTCTACTGTCAAGAGAGTTGTTCAATTACATGTAACCACATACAATGCATGATTTTTAAAAAGAATACTAATGTCAAACAGCCCCAATCCTGTGAGGAGCATTTATTTGCTTCAGAAAGCTAGAGATCTGATTGTCTCACTTGTTTCTCAAACACCTTCTTATTCTTTCTCCTGAACTTTTGTCTGTATCCTTGCTAAAGCAAAAAGCAAGAAGTGAACACAAAAGATCATGCGAGGCATCATGAGCACAAAGCAGAAAAGAATAACAATAGTAATAGTAACAATAATGCAAAACACATCACTCCTGTCTACAATGAGGCTTGCTCCTTTGCTATAGCTTAATACTGAACTTTTAACTAACACTCAGTTTGACTCAGTCCACACATTTTGCTTCATGTCTCCAGGCAGTTTGTGCTTGAAGATGCCAAAAGAATCATCTGTACCTCATCTGAGGTACAAACACCTCAATTTCAACAGCTAATCTCCATTGCAGCCAGCAGAAATCTAGTTAATAAAAATCAGCAGAACCTTGAAGAAGATTCAGTAGAAGTAGAAATTTATTTTAAGAAATACTTCAAATGAAGTGTCAAACGATGTGGGATAATTTTAATTATAATCCAGTCTTCCTAAGGGATAATTAGCATCAGCTCCTGTACCCTACATATGAACTTTTTGTTGCTGCTTTATCCTTCCCGTGACTTTTAAGTGCTGCATACTAAACTCTGCTGGAGGGGAACAGTGACCCTGGTGCCCACAGCCTGCCTAGTGCTTGCCTGTCCCACTCAGAGGCTGCAGGTCTCCCACTAGGCTTTTATCTCTGTAGGCTTGTATCTTACAGCCCCAGGTTGTTGAACAAGTCTCTCGAGTACTTCAAATGATACAGGGATACAGATGCTGAAATTTATTGTATCCCTCCAAAAGGCAAAGAAAACATTTTAGAATATTTACTCATAAAATACCAGTTGTTCAGCATGTCGATATATGTATTTCTACCCCATATTCTGCAGTACTATCTGTAAAAACTGTAGTGACAAAATACTTGGCTCTTTTATACAGCAAGATCAGCAGGGTGTCTTTGACAACACATTTCTGCAAATGCAAACCTAAAAAATCCACCCCCCGAAGTATTTAGCATTGCTAGAATAATCAGATATTCCACTTCCTGGGAAAATTTCACTTGCATTCCCCCTCCCTCCACTCAAGATACTGCTTTAAAATAATCTGTGATTTTCATACCTTATCCTCTGTGTTGTTGCCAGGCAGAATATCCACCTGAAGAGACACTGTGTCGACAATACTCTTCCTCCTGGAGAGTCTGTCCTCATCTAGCACAAAAACAGATTATCTCACTTTATGCACAACACTTGAAACATGATCAGTCCAATTTCTACCCATCAGATGCAGATTTTTTGCCGTATGCCTGTTTAACCCAAGATCATCTATTTTATCATTTGAATTGTGAAAAATGATCAGTTACTGTAATAAATTACTAAATATGAAGAAAAATAACATTTTTATAGTCCCTTCCCCCTTTCATTCCAGTCCTTTTCAACTTTCCCTTGAAAGTCCAGAATTTTAAAACTTGAGGTCTTATTCAAATGCATAATAAGTAACATAGCACATGATGATATATAGCTGTAACCTCCTTTACAAAAACATGAACTTATTTTTTTTGCTTGTGAGATTGAAATATTAAGGTCTTAATTATAAGATATTCTGAAACAAAAAAAGGTTTCTTGGAAGATGATTTATTGACAGAAGAAACAGAGATTTCTGAATGGAAATGAACAACAATCCTTCGTTATTCTTGTTGCTACAAGTACCATATTCAGCAAGTCTAAAAATCTACTGGGTGAAAAAAATTCTCTCCATTTCTCACTTCCTACAAATATTTTAGCAGGTCCAGCTGGCCTAAAAAGTTGTCAGAATAAGACCAACTGTGCTGATACTAAAAGAAGCACAACAATTTAATTAATGCATAAGGAGATTATGATCAAATGATCCATCAGTTGATGGAATTTCCTCCTGCGACTGCAGTCCTAAGACAATGCACCAGTAGTGTTTTCTCATTGTTGGCATTTAATAGATTAACATAATATTTTAATGAACGGTAAAAATACATTTTAAGACTTGTCACAAGGATCTTCTGACAAACAGAGACTTGAGCGGCCTGGCTTTTGTGTATCTCATTTACAGAACCATGAATTGCAACGTCACAATTTAGGTTTTAGCCAAGATCAAGCCATTTGGACCTGGTTATTACCATTTGATGACTTGCACTGCGCAGTTAGAAGCACCTACAGGTTGATACTACGAAAAGGAGAAGGACTGTAAAACTCCCCAATGACAAGACAATTTATGCTGGTTCTTCTGCAACCTTTGTTTAAACCACTTCTAGCAAAGCAAAGTTCTTTTGCAGTGCAAATATTGAGCATGAACAAACAGAATTCATTCCAGCAGAGCTGAACATGCTCGGCTTTTAAAAACCAAGAAATAACTTTCAGAAGTCGCATAAATGAAATGTCATTTTAAGATCAAGAGGCAGTGAAAGAACAAGATTAGTGAAAACCACCTGAATTCTACTAATATTTGCCAGGTTCTCAGAGACCCTGAGCATTTGAAGTACCATTCCGAAAGATTTGCTGAATTTTTAATCCCTGACGGCTCACTGGTACATGACCCAATACATTCCAAATCTGAGGAAAGCACCTTAGGCCCCAAAAGAAAACACCCGACAAAACCACATCTCTGCTGCCATCTTGCTGCTCTCTCTGTAACTGACACACAAACACCAGAAGATACATTTTAGGGACTACTTTGGATAGAATTCATTTTTGTAATGGATGCCTCGCTATACTTGCATATGAAATATGCCCATTTATCTCTAATTTCAACATATTAAGTGGGTAAAAAAAATTGTGATAATTACCCATTTTTTCTCTTGTACGATACAAAGTTCATCCGCACACATAAAGGAGCACAGGGGCTCGAGGATGGTGATGGAGCCCCAATACCCATTGCCCCAGCCTCTGCCAAGGCTGTCCCAGAAGCCTTGGCCCCATTGCCCAGGGGCAGTGGGAGCAGCTCTCTGTGTCACTTCATTGACTGAGGCGGGATCCATCACTTTTGACAAGGGGCAATGGCTTTAAACTAAAAGAGGGTAGATTTAGATTAGATATTAGGAAGAAATTCTTTCCTTTGAGGGTGGCGAGGCACTGGCACAGGTTGCCCAGAGAAGCTGTGGATGCCCCATCCCTGGAAGGCCAGGTTGGATGGGGCTTGGAGCAACCTGGTCTAGTGGAAGGTGTCCCTGCCCATGGCAGGGGGTTGGAACTAGATGACCTTTAAGGTCCCTCTTTTCCTGGGTGAGGGACTCTATTCTTTGTGCAGTCACTATCCTGAATGGCCAGTGACTAAGATGAATTCTTTGAACATCTGAGAGCTTCTTCCAACTTGCTACAGGTTTTTGCAAACCACTCAAAGAGGTAATTTGTACCATCACAAAAATGACACCTACAGCTCTACTCCCTGCTCAGGAAAACAAAACAGGAAACTACCATTTTGGAGAATACCAAATCATGAGTAAACACAACACCAAACCTCACAGCAGCTAACATTGCTACAGGCACGTCAAGGAGAGAAACAAAAAAAAGCATGAGGAGACACTAAGTCCACTAAGTACAACACAATTTCTGGCCTAAAAGTCTTTAGGCCTTCTAAAAGCATTTTCTGACTGCACATCCTATAGGCACACACCACAGGCAGGAGAGCAGGCTGACCTACAGCTCATTTTTACCTTTCGACTTGTGTTTGCATTTATGAGGTTTTTTGCCTGATGGAAATAGAGTTGAATTAAATATATATATATATGTGTAGACAAAAAATGATTGAAAGTCATTTAAATTATTAGTTTTCTCCCTCCCCCAAGTAAGAAAGAGAAAAATAAAAATTTGCAGATATGAATGTCTTTCAAACTGTTAAGAAGTATCAAGACATGAAACAAAGACAGGATGACAAAGTTATGTCTATAAGTCATTGTTAGCATTATGTCACCAATGTTTGGAAATACCAGAAATAATTAGGATGAAATATTTACTGTTTTTTTAGGTTCAACCCTAGATTTCACAGAAATATATAAAACAATTGATCATTTTTTACTAATATTAATGATCTCTTTTGAAATACTACATTCCAGCATTATAACATTAATAACAGAAATGTAACATTTCATTGCAGTAAAAAATGAAAAGCTTAGGAATTCCAAAATATTCACTTGGTCCTGATTTAATTAAATGAAAACCTTGGAAGCTCAGTATTCCACAGGATCAGAGATTAATGAACTTAACTAGCTATGGCAACAGTCAAGGAACAAGTTTTGGTTGCTGCTCTTTACAAAAAGATTACAAAAACCCCAAACCCATCTGAGTCACATATGCTAAGACTTAGGATTAAATATGGCAATTTCTCATCACCTGCAGAGGCAGTTAATCACACACTTGCAGCTAAACTCAATTAATCTTGATGTCAGAACTTACGTCTCTTCCTGTGTGGGAACGCATTTTTAGCAAAGTATACAAGAAAACCTTAGCAAGGTCATTTGGGTACAAATATATCTGAGTTTCTAGGAGAGGCTTAACATAAATTTCAAACCAGGCTGTCTTCCTCACTCCATTCTCATTCACTCAAAGCCTGTAACATTTCCTCACTTGCTGCCCACCTCTTCTGCCAATACTAAAATATAATGTTAACTGGTTTTTTGGATGCCAGAAGAAGTAAGTATAGGAACATTATCCTTTTTAGAAGAAGATAACCAGCAACAGAAAACAGACACTGTGGCTGTGTTGGAACATATCACTAACGTGCCTGCTCGCGTTTGGGACAAAACCACACCTGCTGTCTGGAGAACTCGATTCCTCCCACAACAAACATCCAAAAGAGATGATTCAAGAGCAGGCAGCAATGTCTCTGATTCAGACTGCAAGAACAACGCACCTGGCATTCACCGTCCATATGTACTTTGGTTCTTCCTATGTGTGAGCTAAAGAACACAGAAATCACATTTTTCTGCTAGGTATTTTAAAAAGGTCATGCTTTGGGCTGGGGTGTCCCCTAGTCTATTAGAATAGCAACCTGTTATATGCAGCCACAAAACACGCATGGTTAAGAAAACAAAACTCTTCAATTTTTTTCAGTAAACTGCTCAATTGGCTGTTGAAAATCTATTAAAAGCCAAAAGCACACAAATGTCACATACTAGCTAGTCCTTCTCACATTATTCACATAGCCTGTGCAGCTTGAACTCCCACAAACCTTCCTCAGGCAACACCTTATTTCCACTGTTACCTGACACTAAGCTCGTATAGGTATCTGATGGAGGAAAACATCCCATTCTTGCTTAAATTAACATCTGCTCATTGAGAATTTAACTAAGGCAAATAAACAAGCAAATAAGCACAAGACCATATGGCAAAAGGATGGAGTATCTTTCGTCCAATGTTTACGTGAAAAGGATAAAGTAAGCTGACTTGTATATTCCTTCCTCATTTTCTAAATCAAGTTAGCACAGGTATTCTTTTGAAAGCAAAGACTTCATTAAAAAGAGTCGAAGTGGGTTCTAGGCTTTTCTGCCTCACTTCCTTTGTTTAAGGAAAAAAAATCTCAAAAGGACAAATAGTTGAAACTTCTTAGCAATAATAGAGTAGCTAATGAGAAAAGAAAAACACCTTGAGAAGACAAAATGATCTGATCAGGTTTTGTTGACAAGCAGTCACATTACATTTCATTGGCAGACAACACATTAGGAAAACATTCTGAATAACTGGTACTAAGTGGTGTTGCTACTAATCACCACTTACCTGTTACCTGGGGCACATATGGAACTGACAATCTTTCCACACTGTATCCACTGCCTCCCAACGATTCTGCAATCTTGTTCGTCAGGAAAAATAAATCTGTTTCATCCTTCTCTAAGGATTTTGGAAGACTGTCAAAACATACATTGAAGTTATTGTCTACCAATAGATATTTGTTGGTTAATTAAAATATTTTTCTACTGTCTGTGAGCAACCAAGAAGGGTCAATGGTAACGATTTGATGGAAATAAAGCCTGGTTAGTTTTTTAGGAATGAATATACACCTAAAATTAGTCCACTGAAAACCTCTGCAGTATTTTAGATTACTTTAACACTTCTTGTTATCTGAAATATGTTCTTTACCTATTCTGCTACATCTTGAGAGAATATGATCTCTGTTAAATAAAAAAACAACCTGCACAGCAACAATAATACTAATACTAATAGTAATTAATTAATTAATATTAGTCATTTGCCAGCAGTGTGCCCTTGTGGCAAAAAAGACTGAGGGTATCCTGGGCTGCATCAGGAGGAGCACTGCCAGCAGGTCGAGGGAGGAGATCCTTCCCCTTTATTCAGCTCGGGTAAGGCCACAGCTGGAGCGCTGAGTCGGGAGCTGGGCTCACCAGGACATGGACTTACTTTAGAGAGCCCATCACAGGGTCACTAAGGTGGATTACGGGAGCCTCTCTCCAGTGAAGACTGAGAGAGCTGGGCCAGTTCGGCATGGAGAGAAGAAGCTGGATCTTATCAGTGTGTACAGCTCCCTCAAGGGAGGGAGGGTGGAAAGGCCTCAGAGCCAGGCACCTTTCAGTGCTGCTCTGTGACAGAACCAGAGACAATGGGCACACATTGAAACACAGAAGGTTCTGTTTCAACATCAGGAAACACTTTTTTGGGTGAAGGTGAAGGTGACCAAGCACTGGCGCAGGTTACACAGAGAGGCTGTAGAGATCCCATCCTTGGAGATAATCCAAAGCATCTGGATGTGGTCCTGCAAAGTCTGCTCTAGGTGACCCTGCTTAGGCAGGGGGCTTGGACCAGATGAGCTCCAGAGACCCCTTCTAGCCTCACCCATTCTGTGATTCAGTGAAAATTTATTTTGCTGTGTTAGCTCACTGAGCACCCTGCTGTGCATAAACACCTCTGACTACCATAAAAAAGTCTGAAACCATCTTTTTTTCCCAATAAGTGTACATGCTTTCAATGCTTGGGTTTCTTCTGCCTATCCAGAACACTGTAAAACCTCTGATTTTTTTACATATGTAACATTTTTCAATGATGTATGATTTTTAATAGCAAAATAGGGACTTCACTGTCCATTAATGCCCATTTTGTATCTACTTACTCGCATTTGTCTTTGAAAATTGTTTCTGGTAGAAAATAAGATGCTTCCACACTTCTGGTTTCAATGACCTGAAAAAAAACTCCAAGTCAAATAGCACAAACAGACTAGTTCCACAGCTGTTTTCTTCAATACCTAACCTTCACTAACATCTACCTCAGCACAAATGAGACATTCAGGATTTCTTTTAACCAGGGAAAGAGACTGTGGCTCTCACCCTTTAGACTAAAAATCTAGTTCTCATGGTCTTGTGCATGTAAATACTGTTTTACCAAAGACAGTGGGGCCGTAAAGATTTATACCAGATGGGGATTTGGCCCATTATATATGGTACCATAACCAAAAAAAAAATGCTGTACCTTGAGAGAAGACTATTTTGTTTATAATTTTAAGAGTCAGCAAGTAATGCCATGAGAGACTGAAGATCAAGAACAATGTTATGAGAGATCAACACCACAAGCAATTACTTGACACAAGTTATTTACTGAATTTACAGTCGAATGTGTACTGTTCTGAATAATCTGAATGATTTAACCATGTGACATGATTTTACCTTGCTGACATGCTGACAAAAGGCAGGAACTGCAATCATCTGACTCAGGAAGTTTAGATAGGCTGCAACCAGTGCCATGACACCACAACGATTAAACATTGGCAGATTATCCTCATTGATGATGGCAATGTCCTGAAATATAAGGAATAACATTATGTTTTCCAAAGTTAGCAGGCTGTCCTGAATATATGGAAGTCAAAATTATCATTGGTAACACTAGCTGACATGTGATGTTTATCTGCTATTACTTAACATTTGATATCTCTCATCTTATAATTCTAGTCTTTTAGCTCACTCCTGAATTAGGAATATATTGATCTGAAGTTAGAAAGCTTAAAAGATTCAACCATTATGAAGAGAAATAAATTTATGCAACCCAAAATTCTGTTTCTCAGAAAGGAAGTACAGGTTAATGATTGGTAGTCTCTTGTCCTTACCACCTGTTGATCATAACATTTTCTCAGGAAAATTAGAAACAGCAGTTTGATGATAAAGATCACCAGTGTGAATCACGGATATAGCACAATAAAGGGAATTATTTACTGCATATTAGCACTTCTATGTTTATTCAGATTGCATCATTTTTTCTCTAGTAGAACTCCTAATGTCATTTCCATCAAGTAAAGACTTGGTTCAGTGACGTATTTTAAAATTAAGGAGGCACACTGCATTTCAGACATTTCATAATGCAGCTGCACATTTGGGAATAAGGTTAATGACAGAGTGAACTGGGAATACAGGGCCTGATTTCATCAAATTTCCAGGGCACATGTTAGCACTATTTTATTTCTGATTTCAACACAGATAAACTTTATAAGTAATCCAGTTTCCCTGAGGACTATATGCACGTATGAGTTAATATCTGAACTTACTAAGGAAATTTTAAGGAATAAAGCTGGATAACACACTGACAGAATTTTACTCTTAGGTAAGATTAAATAGCCTGGTTTGGTAACTATTCCCAACCAACCAATTTTACAGATGTTTTCATCCCGGATGCAGACAGTCCATACACTTTATGCAGAACACTCACAAGATCATAGGTTGAGAGAACACCTTGTCAATCTGCTAATGAGTATCAATGATTCTAAGAAATGTTTCAACACACTTCCACATCTGCTGTTTTTCCTGAACAGCACATGCTGTGGAAGTTTGTCACAAAACTGATTAGATGAAGCTTCCTCATTAGTAAGTGGTAGGTACAAAGTGCACTTCCTTAGTGGACCAATCAACTTGGACCAAATGATGAGATTTCCAATTTGAAGATCAATATACAAAACCTACAAGTTCTCCACATATCCAATTACAAATATAATTTGTTAGTCAGTGAACCCAACATAGACTCATACCTGCAAGGCGATAGCTAATCGAATGAGGTCAATAACCACTTCTTCGTTGGCCAGTTCAATTGTAGTAAGAGCTAGAGATGTAAACAGCAATTCAAAGTTTTTCTGGACATTGTCTTCTTCTTTGCAGCCTAAGTAGATGTGTCTGTACAACTGCTGACCATGCTATAAAAGACATAAAAGGGAAAATGTGTATTAAATAATAGAATAATTTAGGTTAGAAAGGATATTTGAAAGTCTTCTAGTCCAACTCTCTACTCCAAACGGGGCCAACTTTGATGTTAGATCAATTTAGATAGGGAATTAAAAAACCAAAAAAGGATAAAATACACGTGTGTACATACATACACAAACAAGTACATGATTAATCAAGAAGACCTCAAGTTTCTAACAACAGCTTCTTTATAAACACAGTACTGTTCTATTTCATGCAGAAATGTACAGATAGGGAAGATGATACAGAGAATTGCACGATTACTGCACAGCGTCAGATGTTAGAATTCATTTCCTGTTGAAATATTAAAAAAACCATAAAATTTGTCCATTTATGAAAAGAAGAAACCAAAAAGTAATCTTGAAACATTCTCCAGAACATTCAAGTAACTGATAAGCTCCAAGTGTTATCCTTGTGAAGACATCAAATTTGTTCATTAAGCAACTCCCCTCGAACAGCAAACCAAGAAAAAATTCTGCTAGAAGGTGGTTCATAAGGCGAGCAGGGCTCCTTTACCAATGTGTGTAGGGAGTCTGAAGAAAAATGCAAACACAAGAAACACAAGCTAAGCAGCAGGTGTTGTATGCAACACACAACTCAGTACCACTCCAGCATTCTTAATCTCCAGAGGGGTGCAAGACTGTGTCAAATGACACAATTAATTTTCAAGATCTAAAGACTAACTCTAGAAGTAATAATTCAGTTCTAGAAGGAGGGAAAAAAAATATTTTTAACCTCTCTTTTTCAAACAGGACATATTTACTTAAGAAACAATCATGATGCTGTTGGTCTTTTCATTACTTCTAAAATCAAACAGTTGTTCAAACACACGTTGTATTTAGAAAAGAGAGCTATTAGCAAAGCACAGAAGGTACTATGAAATAAGCAAAGCAAAGGTCAGCTGTTTAAAGACCAGTATATTTGGAAAATAAAAGTAATGAAATTTTTTATTGCACTGATATAGAATTGCACTTATATAGGAAAATAAATGATTATGAGGATTTTCTCAATATGTATCTTTCTAGAAGACTGGGAAATGCAAGAAGTTAAATATTTCCCTTCAAAGAAAGGATAGAAATAAGTTGAGAAAGTAGTCTGAGATGAAGAGTTTTGTGCCTGTGTCTGGTTCCATTCCACCTGGGTATGATACACAACTGCCTCAGGGTGTTGTGTAACATCAAACAAGCCCAGATGGTCACCCAGATCTTAATGGACTTCTGGAGATGCCTCATCCCTCTCCTTTGATTACGCAAAGAATCTGGGAAGAGCAAGCTGCTAACATGCACATCTACACCAGGTGAGTAATATCACACTTATGATATGCACCTGAAACAGTATCATACAGATAATCCTTGAATGACTTCATTTCCCAGGGTTAATACATTTTTTAGAAGCCTGTATGACCTTTTCTTGACCTGGGAAGAATCTCTTTTCCTCTTCTGCCCTTTTTTTCAGATCAGTATTAACAATTCAAACATGTAGCTTGGCAGCTACAACTTTCATCTAGCAAAATCAGTAAATACATCCTATCCAAACTGCTTTAAATCATAGATATTAAATTAATGAACTAAAATTTAATTCACTTTTCTAAAGACATATTACTAATATTTGCCAATGTTGGAGTATTTTTTATATTTGTATTATTCCAGTTGTACATGAACTGGAAAGAATATTAACTGGACTAACTGAGCAAAAACATTTATCTTGCAATGTTACTTGAATGCTGTACAACTCTAGTTTGTATATTATTACATATGCAGTATTTTTGCCTACTTCAGTAATTTATGTTTTTTGTTTACAAACATACCTACACAGATTGAGCACAGTCAGGAATGACAGAGCACAGTAATAGCTTTAAGCATTTTTCCCACATAAAAACAAGGTGTTTACTGTAAGTAATTTCACCCCATGTATGTATCATCCAAAAAACCCCTGTTTTTCTTTAGAACCAAACATACTGGCACAAAGTCCTGTGAAAACAATCTTTTAAGAAGATGGATTTTTTGTGCAAAGTTAACTTTCTTTGACATCTTTACCTAAAACATAAAATGTAAGTCCCTATACCACAGCTATTAAAAGATTTCTAAATACAAAATTGTCTAAAAATAAAGCAAAATAAAAGCCATACAAGTGAAAAACTACTACTGAGCAAAAATTAAATGCTGCACAGGATCTAACAACAGGGAGGTCTTTTCAGAGTCATGGTTTAGACGTACACTGTTCTAATTTCACGCACATAAAGGTTTTAACTGAAGACATAAATTAAAATTTTATTGCATGGAATCATCTTTCAAGTATCTAGAGCAGCTCAACATTGAAATCATTGTCATTTGATTTCAATAGTTTGAAACTGATCTTTGTGACTTGTTGCAAAACCACAGCTGTAGAAGAAAAGCAAAACCACTGGTTCGGTTCCTTTATTTTATTTCTAGATAGAAAAGTGATGTTTCATTCTATTACCTTTTTCATGAAGCTCACGTCTTGCCTTGAAATCTTGTCTCGTTTTATCTTTAGATCAGAAACATCTGGTATCATTCTACAAATGAAAGAAATGTACTGTTTTAGCAACAACAAAAAAAAAGTTGGAAAGGAAGAGAATGTGGAATATAGGAACTATTTAAACAGATCTTGACCCAATTCCCATTTTAATTATATCCATGCTTTACAAGGATATTCAAATTTCAGTTGAAGAGGGAGAACCAGAAACAGAATTATGACAACCACATATTTTTTTTATCTACGTAAAATAAGATATTTTATCTTCCACAGCTAAACAAGCAGATATTTGTAATGGTCATTTAAGGTACTGTGCTCTGAGGCTTACCTGTAAAACACTTGCCATCAATAAACGACACTGAGCACTGTGCATTTACCAAAAGAGTACATTAATAATTCCTATTAGCAAAAACATTTAAAAATCAACAGTACTTGTCATTCAGGTAATAAACTGGAATTTCCAGTAGGCCAATAAATAAAAAGCAGTACCTTATCCCTCTGAGCTTGGCTCTGTTGTCGTGCCGATCAATGAGGTTGTGCAGGATTTCCAGGACCAGCTGCCTCAGCTCAGAGTCTTCCATGAGTGAAGGAGACAGCAATGGGTCCAGGAAGGGGGCAGGAAGTGCATTACTTATCGTTGTGGCTTTGTATCCTGAAGTCACCTGTTCATCGTTGGAAGTAAAATTAATGTGTCATTACTGCGTTATAAGCATTAATTGCAGCTGTCATTCACTTTATAGTGTGTTTGCTTTGGCATCTGCAAGGTGGATTCAAATTGAAGTATTATATTAATTTTGAAAATTCCTGACCCCAATATAAATTTGGAAGGACTTTAGCACCCAGTTTCAAATTCAGTCCCTCCTGCTAGAAGTATTTTTCAGGATCCTTTCTCTACAAACACATCTAGAATCAAAAAATAAAGCTATGATTTATGATTTTTTTTTTCTTCTATGGCCTATGAAAAGTTGCAGGGCATAAAATGAAGATAATACTAATTCCAGTAGATAATTACAATAGAGATATTTCCATTTCAGGTTATGAGCTGTTCACATATGGTAGAGTAAGCTCACGTGAAATAAAAAAATGAGAAATCAGGGCCTATATGTACACCTTAAACATTTACAGATACTTTACAGATACTACTTTATTGCAAAACATGAAGCAAGCAAATATCACTTTCTTAGAAATCTAGTACCATAATGTTTTTTTTGCTTTTTTAAAAAATTAATACTACCTCTGACTTGTCTCATTCAATTACTTTTAACTAAAGCAAACTCTGCAGGTACATAAACAAAAGTAAACTTCTACCTAACTACTAGTTCAAATATTAATTAGCTGAACATTTACAGCGGTCAGAAATATTTAAAATTTGCCATCCCTTAAAATGGAGGTTACCAGAATATTACCATCTCAAAACCAAAATGGATTCAGAAACTGCGAAGTATATAACTTGTCGAGGATGAGGGGAGCAAAATTATTCAAAATTTAATTATAATAAATGGAATAACATATTTAAGACTTACATAATAATTGTATCTTCTTTATATATATTCCATACCCTTACAGCTTTTACGTGAACTGTGTTGCACTTGTTTTGGCTGGAATAGGTCATTTTCTTGATAGTAGCACATGTGCTGCTGTGGTCTGGATTTGTGACCAAACCAGTGCTGGCAACACAGGAATGATTTAGCTACACAATTCCAGAGGGATATCCCATACTAAAATGTGTCATGCTCAGCAGCAAAACAGGAGGCAGTTTGTGAGGGCTGCCACTGCTCAGGGACTGGGCTGGGTATCAGTGGGCTTGTAGTGAGCAACTGGGTTTTAGGTGGGGGTTTTGTTTTATTATTACTTCTTTTTCTTGTTTCTTGGTTTTGTTTTTCTTGGTTTCCTTTCCTTACTTACTAAACTGTCTTCATTTCAACCCACTTTTCTCACTGGTACCATTCTGATTCTCTCCCCTATGCCCCTGGGACAGAGTGACTGGGTGGTCCCTGGTGCCTCTGGGTTAAGCCATGACACTGAGTGAGCACGGTGCCCACAGCTTAACTGAGGGGTTCAAAGGGATGTGGCTGGCACAGGAGCACCAGGGGACAGGAAAGTATCTGATCAATCATTCTGAAAATGGAAAATGACTGATATTACAAGCAGCAAGGCTGCAAATCTAAGTGCACACTTTTAATGAAGTGCCAGATTTTAACTGCCTATACAGCATTAGCTTGTCTGCCTGTGTGTGTGCATGACAACAGACTAATTGTGTTATGAACTATTATTCTTTTGTAAAGAATACATGATGTACAATGATAAATTTTCTCCACAATATTTATCTATGAGTAATTCGTTAAGCATCAGAACAGTGACTTCCACACCTTTGTGCCATGATGGGATGTTACTTCCACATTCTACAAGAGGATACAGCCCAAAATTCAGTGTCCAAAATGTTAAATCCCTTCCACGTGTACAGTTTGACTCCCTTAAAGCATACTTACAGGCTATGGAGCACCCAAAATCATTAGAATGATTCTTACCTATTTTAATGGAATTTTAAGACTAGGGAGATGAATATTGTCAAGAACAGTTTAGACATACCTGAGTCTATGTTTAATGAAGACAATGTGCAAAATGACCACCTGAGGTCCTTTCTAACAAGTTTTCTATCCTTAAGCTGCAACTGTGAATGCTCAGCTCTTTTGCAAACCAGAGTCTAAGATTTCAGATTTGGACAAGCCAGGAATGGTTTAACCTATTTGCCTAACACCATATACAAGTTTCATGTCAAAGGGATGGAAATTCATTTTCCAGGAGGACATTCTTCTGCTTTAGTTGTGGAAATTTATGCCATTTCCCCTATTTGAGTCACTAAACAGTTTTCAGCTTCTGCAGCAAAACAGGCTAGGATTCTACTGGCAACAGCCTCCTTTACTACCCACTTTCTGACTCTTACCATCTGGGTATATTTCCAGAAATACTCTCTGAAGGTTTACAGCCGAAAAATGTATTTGTGATAAAAAATTCAATCACACCTTACAAGAAACTTGGGAAACATTAGGAAGGAAAGAACAACAGTGTCCGAGGTTCTGATGGCTTGGAGACAGGTATCCATCCCTATGGTTTTAAAAATAATGGCCATTCTACTAATTGCCACTTTTCCAGGCTCAGAGACAAAAGTGATTTCGCTTTGATGTTGCCAGTATTGCTGGCAGAACTCAACCTACTCTATGATGTTCTTTTGGATCTGCAGATTATAACTGACATTCACTGAAGTGCTCTAAGAGATGGAGGCATATTTCTTGTGCTGTTTGTAATGTAAGTTGGGAAAATGCGTTCACAGTTTTACACAATAGAATTACGGATCTATGCAATATGAATGTATGTTTATTTTCGTAATCCAGAGTTGTTATCCTGTACTTTTAAATGTAAACATTTACATAAAGTGAAACACTGTGTGTTTATAACATAGTATACTGATCACAGAAGGCTTACCATAAGTAAAGATCTCAGTAACATGATTTGAATCCTCCTGGTTCCCAAATCTCTACAATTGGAAAAAAAAAAGTTGCAAATTAGGTTTTCTTGCATATCTTTGAAATATTATTCTACTCTAGACATCATTCTCATTTTTGACAAGTGAATACAGCAGTCTTGGAAGGGATGCTGGATGACCACAGATAAAGAGAAAATATCTCTAAGTGAGCTGCAATAACTGAATGTTTTTGAAAGACACATTTACAGGAAGGCTTAAAAAACTGAGCACGTGAAATTGAAGAAAACAGTAAATTGTGTATGTGAAACAGATCTAAATTTTCATGTTTTACTCAGAAACCTCTAAAATGTTCAACCACTACAAGCTTGACTATTTTCAAAAGCATCTGCACTAAAAATTTCTTCTGGATTAAAATGCATTTGAGTCTTTTAAGAAACGAGGACACTTAAGACAGACCCCAAAACTTTGAGACTGGAAAAAAGTTATTTGCAAAATCAGTAAGAAAAACTGAAAGACTCCTCAGTTTTCATATCACAGGAAGGTACATGAAACACTACTCGACCTGCTCATCTGTTTTCATTTCCCTTCTGCAGGTACTAAAAGTAGCCAAATAGCTAACGGTATATAGCCACTCTTCTTGCAAGACCTTAGGAGACAAAAGAGCACTTGGAATAAATTGCTCCATTCAAAGAGATTCTTTCGGGAAAGTAAAAAAGGTACAAGTCATTTTGTCCACTAAATAGTGTAAAGGAAGATCAACCCTCTTCTCAAAAGTTGGCCTCTATGTAATAATACTAGAAACTTCTACCTTAATGGGCTACAATCCTGGCTATTGTATCATTGAAATGTCTTGGGTAGCTGAAACCGAAATTTTAAGTAATGCAAGACTTTATCAGCAGTCAGAAAGCCTTCTTTGTTCAGAGTGACATATGCACATCATACTAACACACTGCTCAGGCACATGTTTACGCAGAATCTCATAAATGGAAAACTGTACAGTTAAAAAACAAACAACCACCACCCCCAACTGTTAATCCAAGTAGAGAATTTCATATGGATTCTTTCTTCAAATACCTCCATAATGAGTGACAACTGCCTAGCACAGACAGATTTCTATCTTCCACGGAATAGCATCCCAAACTGCAGGGATACTGTATGAAAAGCTACCAAGAAGCTGGAGAATGACAATGATTTTCTATTTAATCTAGTAGGGGAACACTTATGTGGCGCAAAGTGTCCATACGTGTCTGGAAAAAACCATCTGCAACCTTTTCAGTGACATCCCCATATTGAAGAAATGGAGTCTTTTAAACCAATTTATTCACGTTTCAGGGTATTCAGTGCAAGGCGACTTTTAAACTGCGGGTTTACTAAGTCTGCCTACCTATAGCTTTTTCCTATTTCTAAATACATAGGGAAAATCCAAAACTCACTGGAATTTCTGCAGTTATTTCATAATCTGAACTCAACTAGTACAGCATTTAAAAAAAACCTTAAAAATAGTTTTTAAATTATGCAGCCATTTGAAAAAAGTGTATTTATAATTAAATTTCTCTCGTTCTCAAAACTCACATTTAAGAAGTTATGGAATTAACCACCATTTAGTACATAATTTCAGAAAAATTTGTACAGATGCGGAGAGAAAGAGTGTTTTAGTGCAAAATAAACTGCGTTCCAGTCAGGTACTTTTTATCAATAACATGTCTGTAGGTTGATTTCATATTGCTGACACTGAGCTTGTCTTGGTTCTACATAGTATTTAATACAGCCCCTAAGGAGTGAGAATTTGCATTTCACTTTTCTTAATGTTTTTCACTTCTTAATTTATCAGGATTCTATAATCTAGATTTTTAATTAGAAATTTAAAAATGTAGGATATACAAACCCAAGGTGACTGGGATCCAGTGATTTTGAAGTTGTCCCCAAAACAGGTACTTTGCTCATAATGAACATCATAATCTCTGATCTCTGGTAATCTGGGAGATTGCTTCCGAAAAATCCTACATAAAAAGAAAATGAAATCACAGAAGAAAAGAGATATAGGGACCTTCTCTTTATAAGAAAAGCCTTATAAATACAAGCAGTATTTTAACAAGGTCAAAATAGATGAAGAATAAAACTATGATTTGTTTTAGGGCATAATCTCATGTTTATTTCTGCTGAATTATTTAAGAGAGAGTCTTTTCATGATACTCACTTTCATCTTTGAATTCAAAAACCTTCTAATTTTATCCTCCTCTATGAGTACCATTTAAAAATTAAATATCAGTCATCTATTAATTTGTACCTAGTGAGGAACTGCAAGTGTTTCTCATGGCACACAGTGCTGTTACTTTTATCTGTTAAGTCTCCATTAAATATTACAAGTGAGGGGACAGAAATCCCAGAGACATACATGTATTTTATGACTGTTGCTGTTCTTGAGGAGTGACGAAGTGAGCAGCTCCTGTGCCAGCACCATAGGAAGAGGAGAACTCCAGCACAGGACACAGGGAGGGTTCCTGGACCAGGGGAACCTCAGGGCAGCAGAAAGAGCCAAAATGGCTGAGGGAACCTGGGCAGGGCCAGGAGAAATGTCAGGCACACATACGCCTCCCCTGCCTTTAAAGAATCCCTTAGGGAGTGCGAGCATCAGCTGGCAGGCAGGAAGGGCACTGTAGCTCCACCAGCTCCACCAGAGAGAAATGGTTTCCACTCGCAGAAGACTCTGTCCTCTCCCAGCTCTGCACCCACCACAACTGAGGCAGCTGCCCAGACACAGCTCCAATGGGAACAGCAGTCATCCCAGTGGCAGCTGCAGCCTGGGCCCTGCTCTTACGGCAGCACAGCCACAGCAGTGGGCACAGCTGTGGCAGTGTGCCCAGGGAACTGAGATAACACTGTCATTCCCAACATTCCTCATGGAAAGAGATCGGGGGTTTGGGTTAATGGCAAGTCCAGTGTGAATCAAGTGTGCCCTGGCAGCCAAAAGGGTCAACTGTACCCTGTGGTGCACCAAGCACAGCATCACCAGCTGGCTGAGGAGGCGACTGTGCCGTCTACACTGCACTGCTGCAGCCCCTCCTCGAGCCCATGCTTTGGGTGCCTCTATCTAAGAACATCAAACACCTTCAAGGGGGGCAGCAGAAGGGGAGCTGCTGATCTCTCTCTGGTGACCATGACAAAAAGGACATAAAAAAATGGAATGGAGCTCCACCAGGGGAAGTTCAGATGGGACATGAGGAAAAGGTTCTTCACTGAAAAGATGGCTGGCCACTAGACCAGGNCTGCTGATCTCTCTCTGGTGACCATGACAAAAAGGACATAAAAAAATGGAATGGAGCTCCACCAGGGGAAGTTCAGATGGGACATGAGGAAAAGGTTCTTCACTGAAAAGATGGCTGGCCACTAGACCAGGCTCCCCAGGAAAGTGGTCACAGCACCAAGCCTGACAGAGTTCAAGCAGTACCTGGACAATGCTCCCAGGCATGTGGTTTAGTTGAGGCAGTCCTGGGAGGAGCAGAGAGTTGGACTCAATGATTCTTATGGGACCCTTCCAACTCCAGATAATCATGTTTATTACTGTCCAATAGTGTCCTGTTAACTTCAATAGAAAGAAGCTTCACTTTAAAAGATTGGAATGTGGAGTTTCTGGGATTTTTTTTTTGGTGGAGGTTTAACATTTTAACTGGGGAGTTTAACTGCAATGGTGAGATATAATCTACTACATACTTGTTACTGCTCTAGAAAGCTTCAAGGCAAGCAAAGGTACAGATTAGTGAACAACATTTAAGTTACACTCCCCCTTGTTTTTCAGAAAAGGAATACATATCATAAATGCACCCCAATATATAACGTCTAAAGGGAAAATCTGAGAAAGAGGGAGATGCTATTTTAAGAAAATAATTTTTAGTGCTGCACATTAAAGTACTTCAGTTAAGTCATGGTAGCACAACTGGCCATTAGGTGTCATTGTTGCTACTATGTTTAACATTCATTTCTATCAATTTTAAAGTAGTACCTACTAAAATACGTATTACTGTATATGACTGTGTGCAGTGAGTTTCATAAAAGGACCAATATCAGTTCTGTACCAAGGACAGAGATTTTTACATTTCAAGGGACACATAATAATATAATTAAAATTAATTTTAAGTCCACCAGCATTTTTAATTTTCATAAGCTTCCTGGCTATGTGCTCAGTTAACATTTAAAAGAACAACCTTTTAGAAATGGAACACATAAAGCAAACCTGAGAATGGGAGGCAAACACAATCAGAGATACCACACTTGGTACTATATGTTGATGATTCAAGCTGGTGAAATATCATCTCATTGGGGAAGGGGGGAAAGGGGAGGAATTTTAAGTGAGCCTGTGTCATTGTATTACTCACCAATTGTTTGAATAATTGCATTCTGGACAATCCTCTCATCACTCTCCTTGGAGCTCGTGCTCAAAGTGGCACTTCCTGCTGAACTGCGCCTGTCACCCAGCTCCAAGTCAACGCTGATGCGCAGGTGCTTCAACAAGGTATTAAAAACCTCCAGAACTGTTGGGCCTGGAAACAACAAATAACAGTGATTGCACCTGTCAAGGGGAAGACGTCTTAAGAAAATGAAAACTGGGCTTTTCAATCTCTTTTCACAAGAAATGAGAGTAGGGTGAAAAGAACCAAGTGAAATTCAGTGTTTGAGGCGTCAGGACTAGGGATAAACTTTTGAGGTGTGCCTACACCTTGGTATTTTAGAAATTAACTTGGAATTAAGAAATACAATCAGGTATGTATGCATAATCCACTACGATCCATTACTGGGTCTGGCCAGGATGGAGGTAACCAGATTTTCCTTGTGCAGGCAGCTTTTGCTCCACCCATCAAATTGTCTTTATCTTGATCCATGAAACTTCTCACCTTCTTTCTACAATGTCCCTGTCCTGTGGGAAAGGGGAGTGCAAACAGCCCAGAGTCAACTCACCACGCAAGTTTCAGATACAAAATAGGAGTGGTTGCTGAACTTAAGCATCAATCATGGATTAAACTGCAGGTACTTGCTCTTGAACTTCAGGTATTTCAAAACCTGCTACTAAAATCCAGATCTATACATTGGATCAAATAATGAGCTCTTTTCATCATATCATCAAAAGATTTCACAAGTCTGTGCATGCAAGTGGGTCTCATATAAAGAGGAAGGACAGGCTCAGGCTCAAGCTAATGAAGCAAAACAATAATATTTCAGCAGGACACCAAAGAACATCAGGAACAGAGCACATGAGTGTACATCTCTTCATAAGTACTCATATTTCAAGGAACTATCCTAAGTTTAAATGACATATTTTACCTTATTTCAGCTGCTTCACCGTTTATAAGGTAGAATTTCTCAAAGATCATTCTACTCCCACATTACCACTCAGGTCACAGCTGTATCACAAAGTGACAGTGCTCTTGACATTTTGTAGTGACACACAGTTCTCTCAAACTTTATGATTTCTTTCCAAACAGGAATACCTGCCTTTCACAATTTTTTCACTCATTTTTTCAATGCAAAGGATTATATAACAGTCAAACAACCAAGTACATATGATCAGAGTAATTCTAAACCAAGTAAGATTTCAAGCATTTCATCAGCACAAAGGAGAAAAAAATTAAATAAATACAAAGCCTTCTCAAAACAGAGGTTTCAATCAGTCTGAAAACAAAGTGAAAATGAGCACAACCCTGCAAATTTATCCTTTGACCTGATGCCTTTAATTTAATACAACTTACCTATTGATCCTTTAGCTGCTATTGCAACTGCTTCCAGAAGAACCTGAATAATGCCAGCACGAACTCGCGGTGAATCCCTTTTGCGGACATCGAGGTGTCCAAGGATTTCTTGTATTACGTGATGGGAATATTGTGCCTATTAAATAAACAGACAGAAGATCATCATCTGTGGCTTTAACAAGAATAAACTCATACATCACTCAGCTATGGTCATGACTATGTTCCCATTCTGCAACATTTTCATTCAGAAGTTTATCAAAATTACAATCAACTAATGACTAAATACGGATTCAAAAAACTGCCATGAGAGACAAAGCCGTACAAGTTCATTCAGCCAGCCCAGTGTACGAAAGCTTAGAGTCTTAAAATATCCAGGAACATCTACAAGCACAGAGGAAGCATGAAGTGGCCCTTCCCTCAGCTAACTGCAGTCAAGGACCATTGATAAAAATGCTGAGAAAACTCAGCTTTCTTCCACAAACGTGGAATTTTACACTTTCATCTTTTGGGCATCTGTGTTTGGTGTAACCAAAGAGTAATATACCTTGACATTTACAATAGACAATCATAGAGTCATAGAATGGCTTGAGTTGTGAGGGACCTTAAAGACCATCTCATTCCAAGCCCCTTGCCATGGGCAGGGACACCTCCCACTAGCCCAGGTTGCTCCAAGCCCCGTCCAACCTGGCCTTGAACACTTCCAGGGATGGGGCAGCCACAGCTTCCCTGTGCAACCTGCTGCAGTGCCTCACTACTCTGCTGGTAAAGAATTTCTTCCTAATACTCAATCTCTACCTTCCCTCCTTCAGCTGAAGGCCACAAATCAGGTTACTCACTATTAAAAATCCTCAGCACAACACAGTTGCATGTGAAGTTGGTTTCTTGGGTTGGAAAAGCAGCACAGCTGTATTGGCACAAAGAAATAACCAACCTTGAGAGATTTCTTTGTCACGCACAATGTCACATCAGCATGGTTACCCTGCTGCTTGTTCTGGAGAAGGAGCACCCCACTACCTTCCATTTGGATTCTTTGACTTCATCTACAGTCTACCACTAGCATGGTGAGATGAGCACTTAAACCTCTCTCATGTGCTTGAAGCATGTATACAAGGAAAAAAAAAAAACCAGGAGAAAATCCTACCTGTACAGAATACATGATGATTTTAAAGCAGGAAACAGCAAATTCGTTAGGATCCCATAGTTTATGATGGTCTAAATGCCTGTAAGCAAAAATTAAGGAGATCTGAAATAATGACATTTCACAGATATAATAAATGGTATCTTACAGTTTTCTCAAAATTCAACTCAAAAGGATCATTTACTTACATAAAACTTCTATACAATGACTTATGAACTAGGTGAGACATTTAGAACTTCAGAAAAGCACTTGTTTTCTAGGTTTAGGATGTGATCACAGAGCATTTGGCTGAACAGCAATTCCTGATCTTCTAGTTCCAGAAATTTAAGGAGTCTAGTTATACCAAAGATATATAGTTAAGAATATACTGTTTCCACACAAAGTTCATGCATAAAAGTTGCTGTAATATTAGACGCTTATTTACGTGAAAGGGATCTGCTGAAGTGGATGGCTGTAACACCTTTGATGCCTCAGGTTTTAACTTTAATATTTTTCAAATCCTGTGCTGCCTGGTGTGTAACTCTGAAGTTTCTTGTGGCCTGTGAGCTGCTGTTCTCTCATGCTGGTTAAACATAACAAACCTCTGCAGGCTTCCACTCCAAGGACACTAGGCCCAAAATGTATAAACTAAAAGCCTCTAAAGGGGGGCAAACTTGGGGTAATTCCATCATGAACTGAAGTTCTAACTGGAGAATCCCTGATATGCAAATGAACCAAACTTATCAAAGTGGGAAGAACCCGTGACCCGGGGTCCATCTGGGGTGTAGCCTTTTGACTGCCCAGGGTGTACCTTTGAAGGCCCTTCAAATAAATACCCTTCCTCAAATAAAATAAAGGACCAAATAAAGGCCCTTCCTCAAAGAACTCAGGAAACATATAAAGATGCTTGAAACAACAAACTCGAAAGCCCTACAGGTGAAAGAAGTCAGCACTGTGAACACAGGAGGACTGGCTGGATGCTTTAAGTTACTCTGCCCAGAATCTGGAGATTCCGATTCACTCACCGGGCAGCTGCTCCCAGCCCAGTGACCCATTTGAGTACACAGGTCTCCTTTCAAGGTTGATTAAAACAGATGACACAAAGCATCTCCTGTGCCCTAAATTACCTTGCATTCCATTGCAGAGATTAAAAATAAGTTCTGCCATTTGACACATCACATACCTTTAATAGAAATCCCTACAGGAAAGAATGTCAGGAATTTTAAAGGTATTTGCCTGCCCAGATAACAGCAGATTTGCATTACTAAATATCCAACTTCAATACTTGTTGGGGATAGCTGCCTTTCTTGTGTACACTGAAAATGCACAGGTATATTTAATCCTGCCTTGGGACAGAAAACCAAACAAAATTACCTTTTAATTTAAATCCTTCAAGGCTTAGTGGCTCATAATGTATTTATTCAAGTCTTCTTCCTCTCTTAATATCATTCCAGTACAGTCCATCATATCTTGTACATGATAGCTTATTTTAGGTAACCTATTTTATTTTTGCCTCATCAAATAGAAAATCATACTCTCCACTATCTTCCCCTGATTGGATCTGATCCTTCAATCTTTCAGGGCAGTATGTGTTTTCTGTTACCCTTCACAGTTCCTATTCATCTGCCTCAAAGATCCACTCAGGCAGGTTACGGTCAACTACATCCCATATCATGTTAAAAAAAGAAAAAAAATAATTCCTCTCTAAACGAGACATAGTTTTATTTTTCCAGAAAGGCCAAGTATTAGCTGCTTCAGGTAGATGAACTGCTGGGAAGACAGCAGGGGGAAGATGCCAGCCTTGGTTAAAGCTTTGTGCAACAGCTCAATGGGCAGCGTACTTTGTATACTGGAATTTTCCTCCTAAGGACAGCAGGATTAGTTTCCTGTAGGTGATGTATTTTACTGATCATAACAAGTGTATCCAATGCAGTTTTGCTTTTGCAAAAGACAGTAAAGGGTATTTTCACTATGGTGCATTTACTTCAGTTAAAATCAAGTCATACCCTAATTATTTTTTTTTTCAAACTACATTTCTTTAAATAAAGAATATCTAAGTAAGACTGCAAAACACTCTATTCCTGGATTAACAAATGCCAAACTCTGCCTTCCATTGAGATCTGCTGCATATATGTAGCAAATGCACACAATTAGGTTTCTCAATTTCAAAAGAACAGCAGAACTGATGATGCAAATTGATGGGGAGAGAGCCAATAATGATCCCTGAATTCTCAGTATCACACATGCAACCAATCCTTATAGCAATAGATGATAAATTGATACTGAGGATTAGAAAGCATAACTGAGGCACTCATGTATGGGAATATATAAAATATTCTGCTTGTGCATCATGTTTGCTGAAATAATGTTAAACATCAGCCTGTTAACATTCCAAACCCCTGCACACGTGATGAGATAACTGACAAGAATGGAAATACAGTCGTGAAGTTTCACTAGATTTCTGGATCCCTCTGAGTCTGCCTAATTCTATTCACCATTGCAAATCCACGCTGAGTATGTCTCAACAGCTTCTGACTGTTGACACAACATACAAAATTTTTTCAGGTAATGTTAATGTAAAATTTTTTGACTTTCATTAGGCAATTTGCAAGATTGATCTGTAAGATTTTATTACAAAGTATTATTTGAGAGTTTCTAGCTACCGCATGTAGACACTTACAACCATGGAGATTTTCTGCCAAAGGCAAGGAGAATTAATGTCAATCCAAACCTATACCAGGAGACTGACTTCAGATTTCTACTATCTTCATTATATTTCAATCCTTCAATCAGTGAATACACGCTGCCTCATGATGCAGGCAGCACTGCTCTCTCAGCTGTGCAAGGAAATGATAGCATGTTGCCTGATACTGCAGTGCCACACGAAGCAAGCCTTCAGGTGGGGAACTGAACCTGCACCTTCATGTTAGCATTGTAATAAGAGGCCTTATCTGTGTTGCCAGAGTTTCCTTAAAAGCTGTGAAATAGCTGAAAATTGTTAGAAGAAACTGTTTTCTAATCATAAGCTAAGTCAAGTTCTTCAATCCAACAGAGTGCAATAGACTACCTCAAACTTTCATTCTAACTGTTCTGTCATTCACAAAGTGAAGCTGATTAGATAGAGCACTCCCTTTTTGTTTAGAAAAAACAGTTTGAAATTGCATTTTCTGCATCTCTTTTTCTTCAAAAATACTAAACCTTTACAGCAGTCATTTTTAAAAAGACACATTTGGCAATCTGTCCTCAAAGTAGAACAAAAAAATGGCGACTACAAAGACTCTCTATTCATAGAAGAGATAATATATTCTGAGTAACTGGTCATTATCTACTCATTTCGGTGCATAAATGCAGCATGTGACACACTGAGGTGCACACAACTGGTTCCTTACAGTCATAGCATGTAAGAAATGAAAATAGGCTGGAAATAATATTTTAGAGACATAGGCTTTAGATTAGCCACAGGAAAAGCAGCTATGGCACCTTCTCAAATCCCAAACCAAGCACTACCTCTAATCTAGGGAATCAGGAATTATTTGCAGAGAACTTCCCTGATACTAAAATGATTCAAAAGACTGAAGCCACTGCAAATGATGATAAAGTTTTGAGATAAACCCATAAAAAGAATTGAAAAGTGGTAAGAAAGCAGCTGCAGTATAGTAACAAGTAGTCCATCCGGACTGTTTAGTACCTAGGTGTTCACTGTGATCACAGGTATTTTGGAGGAATGCAAATTTTAAATCTAGGAAAGAATAATAAAACGCTCAACTTTGCAACAGAAACTCCTATCAGGCTGGTATAACAGGTACATATAGAAAGTAAGAGAACGGTACAGCTCTCTGTAGTCAATGCTTTTTCAAGATAAACAAGGAATTACAAAAGTTTTCTGCCTTCAACACCAATCCTATCTTCATTTGCAATTTCTGTTCTTAACACTAGTAACTTGAAAATGGTTTTTGGTAGCTTGAAGGTCATTTAGTATATAAATAAAATACTTGATCTTGGTGGGAAGAACTAGGCCATCAAAGAGAACATATTCGTGTACCTGAGATGTACCTTGAAAAATCTACAAGAAGAAGCAAGCAGGTCTCCTCACCACCAGGAAAAGCCAGCGTTTGAAAGTGGTATCAGTGAGTGTTAATACATCAGGTATAATTTGTACTGTGTGTGTTTGTGCATAATGCGCATACTGTGTGCATATCTGCCACTCGCTACTAAATGAGCTGTTAAAGAGATTCCTCACAGAATATCGAAACAGGTCCTGGAAGAAAATGGCAGGAAAATATAAAATTGTGACTTTATGGGGCACAGTATTCCTTTGTGCTACTTGTAGTTTACTTGTTTTGCCACTGATTGTAACACTCATCTACAGGACATTAACACCTTGGATAAAGTTTCACATTAAAAAAAAAAAAGCCAGCCGAAGCAACAACTCATGTAAATTATCGTATTTCACTTCTAAAAATCAGTAAAGCAGGACATGCATTCCTCCATAACAACCTTTAAGTTTACAGACAGGCAGCAAAGAGGAGAGATTGAAAGAGGGGCAATTTTTTTAAAGAAATGTGAATGAAAACCTTTGAGATGAAAAGTAGGAGGAAATTTAATGCAACAGAACTGAGGATGAAATAAAGAAAACCTCTTAAGATCTTCCATGAATTTTCAACTCACGCAAAAACTGGTCTGACAGCATTATTCATATTTCCATAGGTTGCTCGTCCCAGTAGCTCCCTGAAACAATTCTCAGCCAGCACAGAAGGATTTTCTTCTTTCACTCCTCCTGTAGGAGAGGACTGGGGGCCTGTTCTGCTGAAATAAGACAAAATGCATTGATTATATTACTGACCATATTCACCTTTTCTTTACTGTATCCACCCTTGGTATTAAAACACTCATGAGTCACACTCTTGAACCAGGCAAGAACTGTATTTCAAATATGCATCAAAGCAGAATTCTGAATAAAATATTTTATTCTCTTATAGCAGGACCATAGATCATCATCTGTTCACTCAGTACTGACCACTGTATTAGTAAATATTTACATGGCAAACACAAAAGCTGCTAATATTCAGTTAACTTGTTACCCACCATGTTTTGACAAACCACTATGTGTTGCTAACAATGAATGAAGGCTGTGAAACCATGAAAAATGTTAGACAGAACATCAGTAATTTTGTTCAGATTAATGATCACATTCACCTGCCCACTACTGAGTCCATACTGGGTGGGTGAGCATCAAATGAAACTCCAATACTTCTGCACAAGCAGATGGCTTGTGAGTTGAAAAAAAATGTCTGAGTGAACTAATTAGAACATTATTACTCACACAGTTACCTCTAAATAGACAGTGTAGAAGTTGGTCACGTTTTAACTGAGTGTCTTCTATCATTACAATGGACAGGGCACTGCTGAGCCCCTCGCTGTGGGCACCGTGGTGAAAACAGGTTTCAGAAAGAAAGCAAACAGCTCCTCCTGAGGTACCTCCATCACTTGTCAAGAGTCACAGTACAGGTGGCAACCTTTTTATTTTCTCTCACAAAACACTTACAGAAACTTAAGTGAGGATTCATTCACCTACATTAACATTATGCATCTTTAATTTTAGACTGCAGAAATCAATATGCTAAATCCTTAAACATAATTTCAGTTCTGCAGTGTAAGCTTGTCTGGTAAATATATTTTAAAGCATCCACTAAGAGAATCCAGTTTAGTTAAGTATCATCAAACCTTAGCTTTAGAGCATTATAAAAAGTTGCAAATTGAGATATCACTAGTTAAATGAACATGTTAATGTCATAGTTGTAATGTATCATCTGATGGCAAAAGATTTTCTAATGTTTCAATACTATTGAAATCTGAAATTTGCCATATGAAAATCCTGTTGCCTCTGGAAATGTCAGTGTTTCAGGAGCTACCATAATAACAGCGCTAGCTTGTCAGATTTTAACAACAGAAGAGCCACAGGAACCCTGTTAGATAAGTAAGGAAAAATAGTTTTACAAGTGCAGCATGATTACAATTTTAAAAGGCATGACAAATAGTATATAATCCACCACGAGTACCACTAAACTCCAGCTTTATCCAACCGCTGTGCCACCCAGTCTTCCTGTTTTTTCCTTCCCCTGAACTGCCTGGACTCTGATCCAGGGAGATGGGCACCCTTCTCAGCACAGAGAAGGTACAAGAGACAGAGCAGGACTGTCATTTCCATTGCTGCTTTGACACAGATTCCCTAAAATACAACAGCATTGCAAAGGTGGGTGTGTGGGGAGGAAAAAGAAAGCAGGCTGCATAGCACACAGAGCTAAGTCTGTCTGAAAGAATTCCAGTTAAAATGAAGTAAAAATAAGTTATGTTTTAAGTGCTTGCATATGCAAACCTACAGAAGGTGACTTCTCAGCACTGCCTGGAGTCTTTTTTTAGATGAATCTTCCTAGTATAAAATGCTACTCTTTGACTTCCTCAGAATGTCTAAAATTATCTTGCGTTGTCTGCAGAAATAACATTTTATTTTGAACTTTAACAGCACCTACCTCAAAGTATTTCTCAGTAAGTGTTCCTTGGCATTGTCAGATAAGAAGACAATGAATATTGAATACTCTCTTTAGTTTTAGAGGAAAGCTTTGTACAGCCTCTAAAGTTTCTAGATTCAAATGAGTAACTCATACTGATTTTGTTTCACTGATTTAGTTTTTACAGAAATTTTAGAAAACCTCTGAGAAACCCAACAGAAAGAGTTACGAAAAAAATAGTATTCCTCTGCATCTAGACCTTCTGTACTACCGCAAGAGGGCTGAAAATATGCTTTGCAATGAAAGGGGCAAGGACAACTCCCTTTGGCTGCTCTACTGGCATTTTTTGTGGGCAATCTCTATCAGAAGTGGCAACAAAGAACTGGAAGGAGGATGTGTTGAAATACAGCAGTTTCCATAGCAAACACCTAATCACAGACTTAAACCGGCTCAGAGCAACTCAGCAACTTAATGAGACTTCTTTAATGCCACAAAACCAGGATTGGCCAAAAAATATGACAGGACATGTGAAGTAAGACTTAACCACTACTTTTGAGCAGAGTAGGTACAGGAATGTTTGACTATGATTCACTCGCCCTGAGAAAGAAACAAATTCTAACCTACCTCTAAAGCAGAATTTGTATGAACATGACAGATGTATCAGAAGGATCTGAAGTCAAGTTTACAGTAAGCGCTAGAGTGTCCTTCTGCCTGAAATAAGGCTCCACAGTTATCATGAAGAATATATTACAAAGTAAGCGAATTACCAACTTCATACATCCCATCCCTATTTTAGAGATGCACATAAATAGACATGGACATCACATAATGTCTGATAGACATGTAACTAGAATGTGCATTCAGATATATGAACAAATAATGACATCCACAAATACAATTATCTTTTTTAAATGTTGTTTAAATAGGAAATTCTTAACTCTAAGAAGTGTCTCATCTGCTATGTACTCAAAAGAATCTTGAATTAAGCTATTAAGGTTCCACAAGCTAAAATTACACTGACTTTCAAGGTAAGCTTTACCTATGTGTACTTCAGTTTTAAACAAAAATGCTTTTTTTTTCTATGGACTTAAGTTGGGGGTATTTTCTGAAACTTCTGCTCTTTCTCAAATAATGCTTTGATTCCATCTGCTAGAACAATACGCTTCCTACTCCTACTCTTCAGGATGTCTCTGTGCTCCACAAATATGAAGTCACACATCAAATTAAATGAGAAATTGTCTGTAATATCATTTAAGACCAGCAGGTAGTAATTTACAAATACTGTTTTCAGCTTTTCTGTCATATGCGCATCATACAAGGCCCCTACTCGTTACTTCGAAAATCATCAGTCTTTTTTTCCATGTTCAATGTGCATTATAGGACAAGCTTCAAGCACAACAGTTCAGAAATTTAAGTTGCTTTTTGTCAGATTTGTTTTTCTACCACTACTACTGCATTCCACAATAGATGATAAAAATCACTCCTGCAGTACATATAAACTGATCCACTTTAAGTGGTTAATCCAAATCCTACTTCAGTCAGTTTTTCCATCAGTAGTTAATTTACTTCTGCTATGAAAAGGAAAGTGCACGCCTGAGGGCACTGCAAAGAGTAACAAAGGAAAGGACCCACCTGCAGCTAGAAGCCCTGTAAGAGTAAGCAAAGGCAAACCAGACTCTCCTTGTTCAAACAGCAGCTTCAGAAACCTTTGTCTCTTACTCGGATCACTCTTCAGATGTAAAATTCAAGTGGATATTTCTGTACATATTGTGTGGGCCCTCAGTTATATGCAGTAAATAGATAAAGCATGGACAGACAGACAACTATTGATTTTAGTTAGTCTGAAAATTTGTTTTAGAGATGAGACAGGTACTGGCAGTTAGAAATAAGAGAACAAAAGTAAAGCTGAGGAATTACAAAATAAACACCAAAACTCAAACCAAAAAAGAGAAACTGACAGATCTAGAAAGCTGCATGAAAGCATGAAAAGCTTGTTGTTATAGGAAGGCTGCTGAGCCTCTTAGCAGGCAAGTTTTGAAGCAGTCAGAATTGGACATAGAATGAATATTTCATGTGCTTGCGCAGCTGAAGTTGGTTTTATGAAAATTTCCCAGTGCTACCAATAAACAGTTTTTACACCTACATAGTGTTTAACCATGGACCAAAAGAAAGTGACTTTTCAATTGTAAGGCAACTGGCATCTCCTCAACCTTAATTGTCACAGAGATCTTTTTGAAGATCTTTTTGCAAATGTAGCAAGTAATATGGCTAGGAGTCACTGAAAGCAAAAAAGAGAAGGGGGTCTACATATAAATAAAACTTCAATTCTTTACTCTAAGTACTGTTTCAGCCAGGACAAGCAGTTCTTACTAATGGCTAAAGGAATTAAATCCTCAATTTTTAAAAAATCTAAGTAGTAGAATCACTTGAGTCAACTAAAAGCCTTTGTTTACTCATCTCTGCATCTGATCCAATAAAAAAATTGAGTTTTCAATTTTTATCAAGTCAAAATATGGATATATAATTTCTGGAACAACTTTTAGGCCAACAGAGTCTCGAACAAGTGAAAAAAAGTGGTTGAAAAGATTTTAGGACAAGAAACATTAAGAACCATTATGCAGACCTATACTACCAATTTCAAAGAGCCTCAGCTAGTAAAGCTGAGTTGTTGCTTCCACTAAAAAAAAAAAAAAGATATCCATCATAAAAACTTAGCCTAGCGATTGCTTAAAAAAACACACCAGTGACAAGGAATAAAATTACCTGTCAATATCTTCTATTTTCTGCATGTTGAACAGCAATGATGGCACTATCTTGTCCATGTGCTGAGGTTCCCATATAGTTGCTCGAAGTTCATCATTAACTGTTTTTCGAACCACTCCTTGAATGCCCCTGATTCCAGCAATTCGGATCCTGAGGAAGGAAAAGAGGAATTACTGAGGCCAAGAAACAGAGCCCCTCCCAGTATGGCTCTGTCCCTACTGGGCAGCAGTAATTAAGTAGTGTGGAATTCCAGCAGGTTCTCACAAGCAGCAATTGGGACGTCGGCCGATCATCAAGGTTGCCCATGGTTCCTTTGAACACCTTTAAAGCCAGTAAGGAAGCTGACAAAACAAACAACTGAACAGAAGATGGCCTGTAAGGATAAAGCTGACACTGAGCAATGAAGACTTAAACTTTGTACATCACCTCTGACAAAAGTCACGTGGATGAAAACCACCAACTCTACCCAATTTAGCATTCATCAGTTGAAACCTTGCACAATCTCAACCTATTCCAGAGCTGAAGAAAAATGTGAAGTTACCACAACACAGCTGAAGCAATATCTAGCATAGCCACGCGATCGTGTCCTCAGAAGTTGTAATTAAGGCTGTGGATTAGTCAGGAAAGATCTTTAAAGATTTCTGAAAAATTCACAAAATGGAACGCAAAGGATAATTCTCTCAACTTAAACCTAAGGCACAAAAGGAACCACTACGTTTATTCTAAAACCATTTGAATGAAATCAACTGAGAACTAATCAGCAACAATGAAACAATAGAAAGAAAAAAATAATGTACGTTCAAAAAAAGACTTGATCTCGGTGTTAGCTATTGTCATTATTTTATGGAACAAAAATAGCTTCCGGGAGAATCTGTGCAATGAAATGAATAGCAAAATATAATTTTTTAAAGTGATAATAGCAAATTGTCCATTATAATAAATAGTAGGAAGAGAATTTACTTCCTGAAAACAAGTAGAAGAAAGCTGGTACAGCTATCAAATAAATAAGCACAAGCCACACTGAAATTTTTAATTATTTCTATTAAAATCCATCCCTCATTTTTTAAATCTTGATTCAAGTATGAACAACACTTAACTAGCCCTTGCTCAGTCAAATTCGCCGAATTAAAACATATCTAAGATGAGCTACAGAGGTAACCAAGTTCTATAGTTAATATTCCTGTTTAGATTTCAATTTGCAAATACCTAAACCTGTAGCTGCATGTATTTTAGCTATTTCTGAACAAAGTCTTGTGCATTCAATATGAATCCAACATTATTCTAGACCTTTTGAGATAGTTTCAACTGGATTACACACAAAGCAGGAAAGAAGAGGGATGTACAACTAGAAAAGCTGCTCCTGGGAAGGACACATCCTCCAGGGGGAGCCGCAGGAAAACAAACTGCAGCACTTATTTAAGAATGGGAAAAATTGGAATTCCCAGTCATGGAGGCTCTTGAGTTTAACACACATGAGCATACCTCAGACATCTAAGAAAACCCAGTTTTAATGAGTAATTCTCAAAGAGCAGACTTAATACATGCTTTTGCTTTTCATGTAAGTAGCCTTGTTAATATCTCAAGTAAGTTATGAACTCACACAGTTACAGTAATAAGCGGTGCCTTTCTGGAGAGAATCCACACAATCCAGCAGGCATTATTCCGGTAAAATTACACCTACATATCCTAGGAGTTCTAGCTACCTAGGATTTGCAATATTTGGTGCTACTCAAAAAGTCAGACTGTCATTTTCTTCATATGGAATGAACTACTCCAATGAACACCTTAATAAAAAGCTGTATTACAGACAATATTAAGGTGTCAACACTTTAAGTAATTCCTACAGAATGGCTCTTACTCAGTTTGTACTTCTGGATCCTGGTCACAGGAATGACACATGGCACTGAAACGGGACACGAAGAAGTCGTAGCGTCTGTGATATGAAGGCGTGTCTTCCTCAATGTTGGCAAATTTGACAAACTGAAAATAAAATACATCAAAAAAAGCTTTTAATACCAGTTTCCCAAAATAGAATAATGACTACTAAGCTTCATTTAACATGTAACAGAAAATAACTGCATTAAACTAAGAACCCAATTTTGACAACATTTAAGAACTTCAGAGAAGAAAAATTTGAATAGAAGGGCTTTCTTTTTAAAATCTTTCCACAAGAACTTAATTTAGATAGTTACGGAAGGGTGAAACTGCATGAAATACAACATACTATACAATATGGAAACTTCTAACACTTGAACAGTGAGTGTCGTCAACTGTCAGAATCATTTAGGTTGGGAAAGACCCTTAGGATCATCAGGTCCAATCATGTACCTAACACTGCCAAGTCCACCACTAAAACATGTTTTACATAACTCCAGGGATGGTGACTCAGCCACTTCCCCGGGCAGCCTGTTCCAATGCTGATAACTCCTTCAGAGAAGAAATTTTCCCTAATATCCAGTCTAAACCTCCCCTGACACAACTAGAGGCCGTTTCCTCTCATCCTATCTCTTGCACCTTGGGAGGAGAGCAGGACACCCACCTCACGACAGCCTCTCTCAGGCAGCTGTAGAGAGCAGCCCAATCAATCAAATGCAACGCTGTCACTACTAGGTTACTTAGCAACATTCAGACCTACCAAAATTCAAGGGAAATAAATTTGGAGGCATTCTGTCAATTCTATCTTGACAAAAGGGAAAAAGGAGGAGTCAGGAAATGATAATCCAGTCAACTCTAGTCCGTTCACAGAAAAACACTGGGAAAAAAAAGCCAATTTGCCAACATCTACAAAGTATCGAAGGGATAAGTAACAGTCGACGTGGATTTGTCAAGAACAAATCACATCAATCCATCTTATTCCTATGACAAGTAAATAAATTTTGTGAATCCAGAAGAAGCAGCATCTGTCAAAACTTCAGTGATGCTGTTGACAAAAAAAATACACACAATTTTCAAAGGGAAGCTAGAAAAACACTGTCAAAAGAACACTCTCCATAAGAGAGATGTGCAAGAGTTTGGAAAAAATATGGAAACACTTGTAAATCATCACAGTACAAATACAGGATTTGAGCTTCACTAGAGACTTAGATGGCGGGCTGGGCTCATCGAATTTGCAAAGAACACTAAGATGGCCAGAGCTGTAGGCACACTCTGTGTCTCTTTTTGAGCAACTGGAAATAGAGCCTGAAAAATCAAGGAAGCAATTTGGGAATAGTTATTGCAAAACAGCATTTTAAGACAGTTGTACAAATACAAGCCAAAACCAGTTGAATGAAGAAAAGGAACTTAGTCAATGCCAATACAATGGCATGAAAATACTGTGATACATCTGTGTTACCCATGACACCTATAAAGAAATTGCTGCCATCTAACTGGGCCAAATAAGCCCGTAAATGAAGCGGTGCATCCAGTTGAAACATCACAGCTGAAAATGGTGAATAACTGATACAGTCCTCAAATTATTCAAGAGATGAACAAAGCTTTAGATACCTATCTGTAAAAGAAGAATGAAATACATTAAATTATCTAGACTACAGCTGCCTAAAAGGTATCAGTCTTAAAATGTACAGAAGACAGCTATAAAAAGAGAAGAAATGAATTGTCTTCTTTGTCCAATAGTAATAGGAAAAGCAGTAACAGGCTTACACTGAAGCAAAGGGTAAGTTAGACATTAAAACCCCTCCTTTCTCAAGTGAGCAGACTGCCTTAAGACCTTCTGGATTCTCCATCACTGACAGTTCTAAGAATAGACTACAGAGGGAAATAAAAAGCGAAACAAAACATTGTCAGGAAAGGCTGAACACAGTGCTGGTTCTGCCCTGAAGTGGAGTGATGTCCCATTAAGACCCCTCTGCTTTCACTCACACCATTTTTATCAATTCCTAAGCACAGGCTGAGGCATTTCCTTTGTATTTTTCATAATGCAGAACCTGCTTTCATCAGCACATTACCCACAGACATTCAGACAACCCCAAAGCACTTTAGCATAATCTACAGCACACTGACTTGTGCAGGGTTTGAGGTTTTCAAGCTGCAAGTGAAAGCTGTGTATTTCAGAAAAAAACCCCCATTTTTTTCTACTCTTTTGTTTAGTCTTTTTTTCTGTTTTATCTAGAACACTTATCCCTCTCAGCTGTCCTACCAGTTCACCCTCTAAAAGCTACAGGAACAGCTGAAAATGAACAGTTCATAAAACTACATTCTCAGCTATTACTGAAAATGGAGCAAAATTGTACAGTACGAGCCCATTTTACAAGTCCTTCTGTTAGGAATATCCTGTATTTCAGGTGGTAAGAAAGTGACAAAAGTCAAAATCTAATTCTGTATGGCCCGTTGCCACAGACTGAAAGATGATCCACAAACAGCACCTCTATGTTTTCTCCAACAGAGTGAGTTATAAAAATGATCGTTTCCTTCCCAAGAGACCCTGGCAAATGCTTCACATGTAATACGTCTCCCTAGTTTGCTTCATGGAATTGTTACTAGCAAAACAGAAATAGATTTTAATTTTTTTTTTGCAGACAAGAATTTCATTAGTCCTTACATCTCAATAAGGCACAAACACCAAGGATTTAAAAAAAACCCCAAACAATATGATCTTAGTATTTTCCAGACATTCAAGTACTCAAGTCTACAAATGATTCACCCAGAAAACATAAAAGCATGGAAAAGAATGGAAACAAAAAGTTTGAAGAACACAGAGCACTACGGGAATGGCTGCAAGAATGAGAATGTTAGTTCATGTAGCATCTAATATCAGCATTTAATATTGATTAATATTATCTGAAGTACGAAATTATTTGATTGACAGGATCTTCCAACAGGAAAGCTTAATAAACTCTAATAACTGTTTTGTTAACAGGAAGATTTATTGTACCAAGAAACTGCTTTGTAAGAAAAAATGATGAATTTAGGCCAAGCAAGTGTCAGGGACTCCTTCGTTCTGAGTACTTCTCCTGTATCAAGGTGCAGCTTTGCAGCAGGGACACAAACACATGAAAGTCATACCTTCCACAATGCATGCACAGTAAGAGATTCAGGGAGGGCAAAGGTTTTTTATGTCCTCATGTGTACAACAAAACAATTTCACTCACTGAACATACAGCATTTCTGAAGCACAATCCAGGATTAGCATTCAGACGACTGAGCATTTAGGCCACAGGAAAGCTGATTGTGGTAACAGTTTTGAGTTGTGCACTGTCATCCAGTAAGGTCTAAAATTCTATTTCATCATAGAAATTTTAAGTTTTTACAGTACACATAAGTCTCTACTTTGCTTTGCAGTGGCGCTCTTGTTATCGTTGTTAAAGAATATTTTAGTCCTAAGCACATATTTTCAAACAAATTTCAAATGTAAAAATTATTCAACCTAAAAAAAGAATAAATAACTCTTACGAAAGTCCAAGCACTTGCCTAGGAATTACTTACAAAGCTTTTATAGATGTAAACATGTCATTCAGTCACAGTAAATGCTCGCAAGCACCCAACGGTAATTTATGGAAGTTCTACCAGGACAAGCATCTTCTATACTTTACAATACAGAAGGTACAGAAAGGAACTTACCCTGGTAGTATCTTATTTCCATTAATTTTGAAACCAATAAAATTCAATCCGTATAAAAACATATAAATCTATCACAAAGCAAAAAAGAAACATATTATTTATTCAGAAGATGTTTGTTCCAGACTGAGTCGAGAAATTTGGATCTTATTACCAGGGAGAGAGAGATTGTGCAAGTCCTGTAAGTAAATCAAACAAGTTCTCAAGGACAAAATTTCTTCTATGCATTTATGCTGTTTTATCACTGTTATGTAGCAAGTACATTAGGAGAAAAATCGTAAATTTTATTGGTCCCTGGTCAGTTTTTTTCAAGAACAATCACCATGCATCATATTTGAGTTATGTTACTTAAAGTATCTCCCTGTAAGAACAGTAGGCTCGACCTGAGCAGTATTTTTTTCATATCTGAGCTCCCCAATCTGTCTTCTACAGCCTGCAATTTTCTCTTGTTTCAAATGGGGAAAGAGGGTGCTGATACTGGCAGTTACCACCTTTTATAGGACAAGGTACTGTATTTCATTATTATGAAACTGTCACATGGGAAGTCATGATCTCCTTTAAACATGAGACTCTTACAAACCACGCACTACAGCCTTAATGAGAAGTGTGAATGTTATGTATGCACTTCAACAAACAAATGCCAGAAGGACAAGCACTTCAACTTTCCTAAAGAGAAAAGCTTCAAACACTGGATACATTAACTTTACAGAGAGTATTAAAATGATCACAACAAATAATCACAAGATAAGGTGCTCAGCGATGAAAACTGGTGATTTAGTTTATTTATTAAGACCTAGGGTCACCTGACACTTTCAGTTTTATCGGAATAGGATGGATAATTTCACATTCTATTTTACTTTGTGCCCCTTGGATGAAAATTCTCCTGACCACCACATGTACCGTTATGTAACAAAATCAGCAATGGAATGTTGGCTTACAGGACCACAGTAGCGCAGCCATGCAACTGCAAAACCAGAGAGCACAAGTACGAATGGGGGAAGGCAATACTTAACTCTGAGTGACCCTAAAGGACTCACTCAAATTCTAGTGGATGCAGACACACAATTTCTAAGACAATTTAATAACCTACATGATGAGAAAGAGCACTGTGTGTTAATCTGTCTCCCTGAGCTTTAACTCCTATTAAAAAGGCAGAGGAGGCATCCTAGAGATGGAATTGTTCCATTGCGTATTAAACCACTACCAGCACATAATTCTGTGTTGGTGCATGGAATGGAAGAAGCATCTTGCAGTAAGGGTAAATTTCCATTGCCTACTTCCAGATTAGCACGCTGCAGACAAGGCAAACAAATAATACCCTACTGGGAATATTAATTCTGACATTCCTTAATTTCAAAGTGTTGACATTTTATACTATTTTTACATACATATGCACTTCAATTCTGCCCAAACCAACTGCTTTTATAAGCCAACACTAACAAATATGAAAGTTTCGTCTCAGGCACTGGTTGATCACTTTTCCACTTGGGATTCTGCTTATCTTCATTTAAATAACAAATGATGACAACTAGCAATAACAGCCACCTCCTCATGCACAGGAAGTTCAACACTGTCACTGATGGAATCATTATTTCACTGCTCCTACAAAGAGACTGCCTCTATAAAAGGAAGCACCCTATCAACTAAGGAAGCATTTGTGGTACATAATTAGAATGTGGTGACACATATTATCTGCTATTTTTCACATGAAACCCCAATATCTCACTGGCAAAATACAAAAAGTTCACCCCATCAGCATTCCAAATTAGCTTAAAATGTTTTGTATTTAACTGAGTCTTGTAAATATGGATTAAGATGAAAGTTTTACTAAATTACGTATCCAATTGTTCTCGACCAGCGTAATGGGTTTAAAACTTGGTGTGATGGGCATGTTGTTAAACCAACGAGGAAGCTGGTAACGCCCCTGCGATGCGCACATTTAAGGATACTCAAGCGCGGGAGTTTTGGTTCTTTAGTTCCTGCTCCCCTGCGGGAAGGAGGGGGACTCCCGGGGCTCCGTCTTGGAGCGGGCCCGGGCCCAGCCCTTTCCCCGGTGGCGGAGGGCATGGCCCCGGCAGAGCCAGAGGGGACCAGGCTGTCGGGAGAAAAAAACCACCTAAAGCCGCGAAACTGAAACCCCCCTGAGCCGGGGCAGGCGGCGGAGAGTCCTCTGACGCCGTGGCCCGTGCGGAGCCGGCAGGGATTTCGCTGCAGCCGGCCCAGTTCATGCCGAAAGGGAGAAAACACCAAACGACCGACAAATGAAGAACATGGCAGGTATTCTCCTGATGCAGAACCCAGATAACATCATTGTCTCAACTGCAGCTTTGCAGATACCAACTTCCTTCCAAGTTAGAGAGGAAAGAGAGTGAGACCATGTGAAATAACAAACATGGCGGCGACACCGAGGTCAGTGGGGAAGGGAAGGAGAGGAGGCGCTGCTTTCCCAGCGCCAGATCTGAAATCCTTCATGCGAGCCATGGCAAAGACTGTAACATACAAACTGTTTTCTCTGTAATTAATTAAAGTGCATGGGAGGATGTAGGAAGTTCACGTGCAGCACGTGAAAAGTTTGAGAAATCGCCCAAGACA
>VZTA01000674.1:0-18647 GCA_013398855.1 Mohoua ochrocephala
CACACCGGGCAGGGCAGGGTTTAAAACATATATAAATTAAAACCTAAGGCATCAGTGCAGCAGTGAGGTGACCAAACACTTCCTTTGGAATTTCACGTGGGTTTTTGAGGACAGAATTGGGCCATTACCTTTGTAAACAGCACGTAGACATGTGTATATTCACACATCAGAGGAATTAGCATTTTAAACCCATGTTTTATGCAAATACTGGAGTTAAATTTTCTAAATACAATGGATGTGTGATGTGGTTTGTACCTGTATTTTCTCAGCATGCAAAAAGCTTCTCTGTGTGAATACACGTGAGGGAAACAAGTAGAGTGTCTTCACCTGTGTCTGCCTGAGCTCTGCGTCTGTCCCCAGACTCCTCTTCACTGAAATTTATTTAAACACCTGCACAACTCTGGTTGAGAAGCATTTCCTCACTCTTACCAGTATTATAATTTTCTGAAATCCTAAATGATTTACCTATAACGGGAAACAAAACTTCCTGCATGACAGCAATCAGGTTAGGAGGGTGTCCAAGGGACCAGCTGGACTAATGAAATCAGTTTGCTATTTGAGATTATACTGTAAATATCAAAATATAGGTTGTCAATCCAAGATATTGATTGGAGCCTGCAAGCCTTATTTTAAAAAAGCCAAAACAAAAGGATATTTTATATTTATACCTGTGCATTTTAACATATAGGCATTCCTACGGAAAGTTGTGCTGCCTGAGTGAAGCAGAAGGAATGGGAGAAGGCAAAAATAAACTTTGATTTAAACCTTCATCAAAAATAAAATGTGGCAAAGAGCAGTGTCAGAATACACGATGGTGCTGTGGGATTAAATTCAGTGATATTGGATCATCAGCAAACTTCATCATTGTATTGCTGCTTGCAAATAAAAGGGAAAAAAAATGGAAGAAAACACGTTTAGAATTTTTTTCTTTAAGGTAACTATTTGGGCTTTTTCTTCACATTAATGTTTTCCTTAAATCTACTGAATGTACACATCACAGTTATTTGAGGGTTTCCCTCAGAATTGTTAATTGGCCAGGAAATAACAGATTCTTACCAACAAAATTAAGTCTAAAAATAATATTTAGTGTTTACTATGTCTTTCTTTAATAAAATAGATATTTCTTAGTAAATTTGGGATGCATTTGCCAGTGGTTTCGAGGTGATTTATGATCTCTGCCTTCTGCAGAAAGGTGTTGCATGTGAAGGTCAGCACATAAAAACACAAAGCTGGATTTTTTTCCAGTCATCTGAAGAGTTAAGCCAAATAAAGTTTTTATGATTACTGGACAGAACAAAATGCTGAAGCTCAAAATTAAATTTTAACCTTTGCTTATAAAATTTGCCACGATCTATGTTTTGAAACTGTACATGTGAAAGAGCAAGGTTATTTCAAGCTAATTCTTAAGCCAGTTTCAAGAATTTTAATATTTTTAATATATAATATTTCAGTAGGTGGTGCCATAAAAGCATGTACAGTTATGCTAAGGCAAAATTCAGTTTAGTAAAAAGTAACGACTTCTAATTTCAGGAACGGCAACATTCAATCCAAATTTGTTGTGCTCGTGAAAAAGCAAGTCCACAGAGTCAATTTTCACAGTTTTGAGTGAGTTCTTGGCACAGAGAACTGCAGAATGTTGTAGGGATCTGGTCATTAGCCTGAAGTTTTACATAAACGTTTCAGAGTTTTGCTGACTGTGCCTGGAAGTGCTCCTTTGCTGAGTAAAGTCGTGAGCCCTCAGCAGATCCAGTATTTCCTTCAAAATGTGCTGACTCAGAAGTCTGAAAGGCTTTGAACAAAGAACATTCCTCGTGGCAAAAAATGTGCAGGGAGACCACACGGCATTTGACACATGGAAATGGCAGAAAATGGTAGGATGGCGCTGCTAAAGAAGCAATAAAACTGCATTTAAAAGGCAGTGAATGGGCTGAACTTCAGGTTCTCAGAAACTGCAGAAAAAGCAAGATGACTGCAGGACAAATGCAGTACACGGATTTTCTCGGGCATATTGTCAAAAGCTTTTGAGTTGACTTTAGCAGGTCCAAAAGTTTGCTGGGTGCTGGGTACCTCTGAAAATAGAACTTCAGATGCAAAACAAATGGTGTTTCTATGGCTTGACTAATCCTGGAACCTATTATCCTGAATTTTACTAAATCCAGCCACCTACATATCTCCCTATATTTATGGGCAGGTGTACATATCTATATCTATATATTTATATGGATGGATAGGTACACTCAGAGGTGGTTTTTGGGCTGCAAAACATCCCTCTCATATTGTAGAAGCTGCTTCAGCCTCCTGCTGGGCGAGTGCCTCCATGCTAGAGGGGAAGAGTCTGAGTCAGTGTCTGGAAGGGGTTTCTGAACACATAATTTTAGGGCCAGCTCCCCAACAAGCACCACTTTGTAGGATTTGTGCGTGTGGTCCAAAAGAGCATCAGCGAGAGCACAAATTGGAGGAGTTCAGGGATTTCTGCTCTACACTTTGGCCTTTCAAGCTGACCTTTGGGATCTGTGAGGCAAATCAGTAGGGGTTTTGTTTTGATTTTTATTAGTTAACTGCAGGTTACGGTGGAGGTCTCACTAGTTCACTCCCCCAGGAGGTGGGTGGAGAGTGTGCTATCATCTTTCCAGCTTCAGGATGACAAAAACAGGTCCTCCTGCAGATTTGTTCTCATCCTCCTCAGAGGCAAAATCTGCTGGGAAAGATCTGAATTCCATTTTCATGCATGTTTTTGTAGGTCCTCTGGCCACGATAGGCACGCAAGCCGAGCTCCTGTGTGTTCCTGTACATATTTGGGGGATGGAGGGGAGGTGAAATAATTTATATGGACTCTGGCAAATAAATGTAGAAGCTGTGCAAGGCCAAGTATCCAGGTGCTGGCTGCCAGGGCAAAGGATGTGGCAGATCAGAGACTTCTTGAAGTCTCTTTATTTTTCTTTTGAAGCAATTGTTTCATTACAAAATATCTATAAGCTTGATTTAAACAAAAAGCCAATTTTGAAATTGCCGGGATGAAAATTAAAAGGTTTTTCTTCAATCCAACAGTACTAAAAGAGTCCTTTCCCTAGAAAATTTGAAAACTCTGATGTTGGTCCAACTGAAAAGTATTTTCTTTCTGTTTGCTGAGAACTGCCAGTGAATCGAGTACACGTGTCAGAGCTTTGGATTTTTAAACAGTGGATCAATGCCTGAAACAGAAACAAACTTAGAAGTTAATAAGGTTACACAGAAATAAAAATGGCAAAGTAGTAAAATTCAGAGACAGGGTTGAGGTAGTGTCCTCTCACCCTGTCCCTGTTCCCTGGGAGCAGAGCCCGACCCCCCCCGGCTGCCCCCTCCTGTCAGGGACTTGTGCAGAGCCACAAGGTCCCCCCTGAGCCTCCTTTGCTCCAGGCTGAGCCCCTTTCCCAGCTCCCTCAGCCGCTCCTGGTGCTCCAGCCCCTTCCCAGCTCCGTTCCCTGCCCTGGACACACTCCAGCTCCTCCAGGTCCTTCTTGCAGTGAGGGGCCCAAAACTGGACACAGCCCTCAAGGTGAGGCCTCAGCACATGGGGATGAGAGAAGAAGGTCCTGGAACAGCCTCAGAGAAAATTCTTCCTTATGGCTGGTGGAGGATTGATGATGACTGAAGAGAAAGAAATCTTTAATTACTTTGTTCTTGTGTTGCTATCTGCCTTCAAATCCATTCTCTTAGCTTGAAGTAGGAGAAACACCACCTTTGAAGCATATTGAGGCTGGTTCTCGGTGTGGCTATAACCAAGTTTCTCTCTGCCAGGGCTCACTGAGGCCGTGCTGGTGTGATGCCAGCATTCTGTCCTTTCTGTAATGTGATCTGTACATGGGCATTTTATTACATATGGTGAAAACATGTGTTTTTCTGTCCTAGCAGGAGCATAATTCACGTTGTGAGAGTGCTAACAGTAAATTGCTTGGATTTGCCCAAGCATGTGCCTCTGACTCAGTCCAAACATTGACAGTGACAAAGCTGTAATCATTTGCAGGCTTCACTTCTGAGCAGAGGAAATCCCACTCTTTTGACTCTGAAATGTGATTCCATTGGACACCAGAGCTCAGAGAGAAAGTACACCTGGTTCTAAGGGCGTTCAGCTGGAAAAAGCCTGTACCCGTGTGCTGGTTTGACAGGGAACTGGGAAAAGAGCTGCTCCTTTGCATGGAGAATTCAGCCTGCTGCTCACATGGAAGCTCCTTAACAGGTCTTTAATAGATAGACAAATAAATCATTAATTAATTAAACAAATGCAGTTTACACCAATAAATCGAATTCCTCCTTTCCCAGTGGAAAGAAACCCCAATCTTATATATTGTTTCCATGCTGCCACTGAAAGAAGAGTGCTGTGTTTTATGTACTAAGTGTAAGGAACAAATCTCACTTTGAGGAATGTTGATGCAACCTGCTTGTGCTGTCCTGTTGTTATCCAAGTGTCTGGAACCTGTTTATGAAATATTTTCATCTTCTAGGCAGGCATATGAAGCAAAGCCCTGATTTTTGATGAGGAAAAGTGGATGATTGATAACTTCTGTGCTCCAGCAGCTGCTGTGAGGACATGTGATAGCTGGGATTTCATCACAGCTTGGGATCAAAGAGTTGCTGCCATTTTCTATATATCTAACATATATTTTATATATGTTATAGATATAAAAAATATATTTTTTATATATTCTATATATCTAACATTTTTTATCTATCTATCTATGTGAACATCACTTATTTAGCCTTTCTTCTAACATGAAGAATTGTTACACTAAAAATATTGAACTCTAGTAAATTTTGGGAACTGTCTCCAAGTCAGTTTTCACAGGGAGGCATAAACCACCTCAGGAAGACCATAACACCTAATTTTGAATAAAACTCTTTTATTTAATACTCTGAGAAATTCTGCTTACAAATAATGGGGTAATATGTTCATAAGTCACTATTTCCTGATAAATCTGTGACTGTGGGCTAGGATTTTAAAAGAAAGATAAGAAACTTTGACTCCTGTTCAACCAGAGTGGAAGTTAGGCAGCAGGATAGCTTGTTCCCATCGGAAAGCTGAGTGATAATCCCCATGTTCAAATGCCTCTGAGTCACTATTTTCACATCCAGCGCTCTGTTATAACAGAAATTAATGTGTCAATATTCTTCCTGGCTCAGCAGGCTTCCTGGAAAAAATGGTCTCCTTTCATTTTCTTGCCCATTGGGTCGTTGATCCAGGTGTTTTCCTTTCTTCTTTTCCTTCTGTTTCATTTATGAAAATTAGCTTAAAAAAAGAAAAGCAAAAAAAAAGAAGAGGGTGGGCAGCATGAGTTTTACAAAGCTGGATTTTAACTGGGAACTCCAACAAGTGGTAGAGAAACAGGGTTGATTTTCCCAGCAGTCTGGAGGGGGCATGGCCGTGACCTGGAGCTTATTTGATCCCACCTCATGTCATTTTTGGGGATGGGGGGAGTGGTCCCTGCCAGGTTGAATAATGTGGTGAGCAATTGTGTGAATTGTTCACCTCTCATAAGAGGAAAAAAATGAATGTTTTGCATTTAAGAAGTTTGTTACAGTTGGCACTGAAAATTTTTAAACTCTAATAGTCCACACGATGAGAAAGATAAAGAACAGAAAGGAAGATTTTCTGTCACTCTAAGTTATGAGTGGTAGGATTAGTAAAGTCTAAATGTGACTTTAGAAATCAGAAAAATTGAAATCTATGCGCAGAACTCAGGAAATTATTTATTCCTGATCCCAGAAGGGTCAAGATTCATGTCATTTTACCTTGGCTGTTTATCAAGTAGAGTCAACATCCTAACCAGGAATCCCAGGCTCATTTTACTGTCAAAGGAGAGAATGAGGATATTTTAGGATTTCCCTGACCTATTCTAGATGTTTACTACAGGATGAGACGTGTAGTGGCCTATATTCCATTGACTGGGTGAAGTCAGAGTGAATCAAACTACCTTTGCCTTAAACAGGCTGAGCAGGGCAGGGCATAACACGGAGAGATTGAAGTGAAAATAAAATAACATTATTTGCTGAATGTACTGGTCTCATCCGGAAGCGAGAAATCTGGAGATGCTGCTGGCAATAGCCAAATATTATTTCTTTAATATGAACTTGTCAAGCCTTTGATCTTCACCTGTGTCACCAACAAAATAAGAGTGGCTTTTGAAAAGTTACATGCACTACTGAGAGACTCGAGTCCCCTGTAATGAGTGAGGTTGTGACACTGAAGCAGAGGTCAGGGTGCCTGCAGAGGGTGATCAGGATGCTGAGCCATGCAGGACCAGGGAAGGAGCTAAAAAGTGCTTTCATGTTGTAAAATTGCCATGCCCACTAATTCTGGCTAAAGGCCACCAGGTCCTAAGTTAAAACAAGTTTGGCCTCAGGGAAGAAAATCTTGGTACACCAACATGTGCTGCAGTATCTCTGCATGGACATTGTTTTTAAACATGTACATAAACTCTGTTTTCAACAGAGCATTATGGACACCCCCGTAATGAACCCATACATTGATTTTGTTTCACCTCAGTTCATTAGTGAGCTGGGACACAGCAGAGCATAGGGGAATGAAAATAGTACTGACCAAGCAGTAACTTGGTATTTGTTGTTCTCTTTAAATTGCTTTTATTGCAAACCTCTGGACTCCTATTTTCTCCTTTTAAGTAAGTGTCTTTTTTAGAGAAACAGCAGTAAACTTGGTTTTTTCCACTTATACTTGTGTTTAATAAGAGCTCTCTGTGTTTAATAAGAAATGGTCATTAATTCTTCTCTGACTAACACTGTGGTCCCTTGACTTCCTGTAAAGCACAAATAAAACCCTCAAGCCAAATTGTAAAGTATTTAATTTCATTGGAGACATCATTTTAGTGTTACTCAGGGCAAGGTTTAGTCTGTTGAAAGAGTAAACCTCTGGTTTTTTGGTCTCTGCTTGACTGCCCTGATTTCAAAGCCATGATTGTAGTTCTTGTGAGAGCTGAGTCGAGTCACTCTCATGTCAGGGACTGAAGTCACACAGAGTTTTGTCACCTTGAACCCTTTCCAAGGGAGGAAACACTAACTTGGGATAGTTATGAAGCAGTTGTTACTGAGTGGAATATTTTAGCACCCACCATTATCTGCAGTACTGCTGATACCAGAGAAGGAGCTGAGGGAAAGCCACAGGTTTTCTAAGTGTTGCTGACCTTTGATGCTCCAGTAAACTCACAGGGATCTTTCCGTTTGAACTGCCACTTATATGTTAAGCTAGGCTGTAAATTGTAACTACCTTAAGTTTACAAATTAAATGGTTCTTAAGTTGCTCTTTCCTTGCTTAGAGCTGATGTGCTCCTCTGACGAGCGTGTGTACACAAGGAAAGAGACGAGAAATAAAATCTGTACGCGCTTGTAGAGAAAACAAAGCAAAACAAACTAAACTAAAGCAACCCAAATAAATGGATAATGTACTTTAAATGAAGCATTAGGATGTAATCTTTACTCTGACGAAGTTTCATCAGGCTGTTTCTTAAATGGCAGGCCCTCTTAGCTAATGAACAGGTCATTGTATAGACAGTTGCTTGGAGTATTTCTATCTTGTGTTCCTGGTTCATTTCCAAAGGAAGTGGATGTTTACAGTCTGGCATGAAAGGAGGATTATTGTCACTTTTAACCCTTTTCTCTATAACGGTGTTGCTTTATTGTATGAACAGAGAAGGTAAAATATAAGTTGGAAAATTCTTGCTTGTCAGCTCTGCTTTTTGTTTCTCACACCACTTCTGTTCCCTTTATCTTCCAAATCTCTCAAGGTCTTTTTCAGCCATACACATCAGCTTGTCAGCTTGGGACAAGATGAAAATTGTGGTTGGGTTGCCAGGTCTCACCCACACTCCCTCATCCCACCAGACTGTGAGCATCTCCCCAGGGTGGCACCTTCCACTGAAGGACAGCTCTGTTGCAAGCCCTGTAAACTTCTGCTCCCAAGTCCCTGCAGATTCCCACCCATCCCCACAGGCTCAAGTGTTTCCTGCTTGCCCTTGTGTGCTAGCACACCCCAAAGTTACGCTGGTGCAACTGAAACCGGATTTTCTCTGGCATCTCCCGAGAAGGCTCCTACCCTGAAATAAACAGCAAGTCCCTTTCATGAGAGATTTTTGCCTTAATAAGGAAAAACTGCCCAAGAGCTAATTCAGTTCTTGCAAATGCTGTCAAATTGAGAAAATAATGGAGAAAACAACTTCTGAGTCTGGCACAAGACAACACGATTGTGTCCTTTCAGGTAGCTGCAGGTTGCTGTGTCTGTCCCTGTCTAGCGGGAAACTCTGCTGACCATTTGTTTCTCAGCATCCTTCTTGCAGGCTCTGGCTTGTTCTGTGGCTGCAGACTGAAAGATTTAATTTTTTTTTTTTTAAGTTGTTAATTTGTTCTCTGGAGCTTGCAGGCATCACATGAAGCAGATGAGCAACAGTGGAGTCATGGCCTCGCAGCCCTCACCAGTGCTGGGCTGATCATGTTGCAGCTCTGTCATGGGCGGCTTTTAAACCTCGGTGCTTCTCTTCTCCTCCTCAGACAGGAACAAAGATTTCAGGGAAAATGTTAGAGCCCTGCAAGATGCAAAGTTAAATAAAACCAATTGCATTGCCTATAAGAGATTGCTAATTTCCAAGTGCTTACATCTATGTAAAAAATAATTAAATGCCAGATCATTTGCAGGCTCCTCTACAATTGGAGAAAACTTTTTTTGTGGATATTAGGGGTAGAAAATACTTTTTCAATCAAAAAATACTTTTTTTGCCTCCCCCTTTTTTTTCTACGTTAATGAGATATTTCTGTAAATATTGACACAAAATAGAGGACATTATTAACATTTGTTTTTACCCACATAAATCTGTCTCACTGTTTTCCCTGAAATGGGCAGCTTCTTAAATTATTCCCGAGAACCAAATGCACTTGACCTAAAAAATCATCATTTGTGACGCAGACTATGCATTAACAGAAAATAAGTTAAAAGGAGCATTTGGCACCCAACTGATGTCCCAAAATAATTGAAGGACTGCTGAGAGAGAGGCCCTTTCTTGCCCGGAAGAGCAGCAATGACCAATGTGAAATCCCAGCTGCTATGATGAAATATTTAATTTTAATTTAACTTAAGGACTTGTGCTTTGAAGGTCACTCACTTTCAATTCACTCTGCATTTCCTAGCTATAAAGTAAAAGCCCAACTGAGCTGTTTGCTTCCCTTGAAGGATCCTGTGAAGGCACATGAAAAAGTATAATTAAAAAGTCGAAGGAGGACTCATTCTTGCAGGCATCATTAATTATTCCATCACCTAGGTTTGACTTGTGACAATTTGAAAACAGAAAATGAAAGTAATTTGTGTAGTCTAGGAAAGGCATTCAACAATTTGATCACACTGAAATAAGGAATATCCCTTTTCTGCACTTCCTTTATTTTCACTGGAACAGTGCAGAAGGGTGATGGAAGATTTTGCAATGCTTATTTTTACTTATTTTTATTTTATTTAACTGGGAACCCACTCAGAGGTTCCCAGTTGATAGGAAATATTTATTAGTTATTGGACACTTTGTGCAGAGACAAAGGAAAAAAAAAGCCAACTCACAAACCTCATTTACGACCTCGTATTTTGAGAATAAAATGTATTTATCTCTCCAGCTGATATCCATATTCCAGGGCAGTGGCAGCCATAGGCATTGGAAGTGGGAGCAGCTGCAGGTGAGTGTGTCACACCAGCCAGCACTAACGTTGAAGTTTTGGTTTCTTCTTTCATCTCCCCTGCAGGCCCCAGATGAATCCATGGCCTCCCACAATCTGCAGATGGAAAGGAGAACTGGCTCGGGAAACTTTGCATGACGAACAGTAGGTTTGGCACCTCTGCTGAGAGAACTCACCATTTCCCTCCAGCCCATCCTCTGAATTAAAGAAGCTTAGCAAGAGATTAAAGAACATCTGAGCTCTCTTTTTCAGGTGGAGCCAGGCTCAGGAAGCCAAGCTTTAAGGAGAGGAAAGGATCTCTAAGTAACTCAGCAGAGTCTACTCTGCATTCAGCAGCCAAGAAGCTCAGGGTCAAAATGTGTGCTCATACTTTGAACATCTGCAGGGGCTGGGAACTTCACAGGGGTTGAGTTTGCAGGAAAGTTTGCATTTTTCTTTTCTAGCCTGATTGCTGATCAAACTGTGCTGTTGTCTGCCTTGTTGCTTCCAGCAATGAAAATTTTACACGGATCCAAAAGGAAGATGAGCAGCTCTCCAACTGTGACAGGCTTGAGCCAGAGCTCAGGAAAATAAATGCAAAGTGCTTCATTAGTAGCTGCAGGCTTTAGATCAGACCCACTGTCTCCTTATTCAATTATGCAGTGTGGTTAGGAGAAAAATTGCTTCCTGGCCTCCCTAGCAGGTAAAATTTAAGCATGAGGGTTCAGTCTCCCGTTTTACCATTATTTGCGTGGCTTGCATTACTTTTTATTATTGCTTTCCAAGCATTCCAATTCAGCTCTTCAAAAGCCCTGCTTTAATAGCAGTGTCCCTGAACCAGTGGCTTCCAGGTTATGCAGGGCACAAAACAATCTTTATTTCATAAAAGCACATTTGCCAGGTGCTTTTTTGTTCTCATTCTGGAAATAAAACAAGGAAGAACATTTATAATTATTCTGTTGTTCTACAGAATTCAAAATTAGAAAAAAAAAATGTTCCTAACTAATTCACTTGCCTGGATTTATATGGTTGAAATCCAGACTATGAGGTTTAACCTGCCTGGTTAAGGAAGCCACATGCCAGTGTTACATGACATTGCAGGTGAGAATGTACAGGATTTTTAAGTGATGTCATTGCAAGTCAATTTACACAAAAGAACTCTCTGGCAAAACTAAACAAACAAAAGAAAAAAGGCCTATGTGGGATGTGTACATGACCATGCAAATCTTACATCTTAAAATAATCAGTTTATGAGGTTTTTTCCTGTTGCTCATTTGCCTATAGCCAGTTCAAGTTCTTTTTTCAAATACAGTCTCCTCATGGAAGTTGCACATAAGATCAACATCTCTTTTGATCAATTCCATTACGATAATTCTGTGTGTAAATGGATTCTTAATTTCCCCCCCTTTTTGAACGTCTTTGCATATATTTTAATAGCACTATGAGAATATTTAAACAGACATATGAGAGCAAATCTTATCTTTAGCTATGGGTCACCTGGCATTTTCTTTCTGGCTTTCTCAGTTTGGTCCATTGAGCTGTGGAAAAGACAGACCAATGCTAGAATTAATATTTCAAAGATGAGATGACAGTGATGGATTTGGGTGTCCGTGTCTGTCCCTCTCCCACATGCCCATCAACTGCTGCAATCAGCCTGCTTTTTTCAGAGCAAAAAGAAGCCAGTGCAGTGCTCACAAGGATGAGCTAGAGATGGACACAAGGATGTGCCTGAAGATGGCAGGAGAGCTGAGGAAGATCTGGGAAGGGAGGTCTCTCGAAGGGTTATCATCTGCTGCAGCCACCAGCTTGTCCTTGTCCCTGCCAGCCCTATGACTGTACAAAGCAAACAGGAACGATGTGGAGGAGGAAGGTAGACAGGCAGAAGCTTTTCCCCACTTTAGCTCATCTTTATTTTTCACTGATAGCTCTGGAAAAATAATTTCTGGTCCACATACAGCATGAACCACAGAGGTATTAGCTGTAACATGTCCCCCATCAGGCCTGGGGCACTGATGACAGTTCCTTGGCACCACAGGAGACCCCACAGAAACTTGCATTGGCAGCTCGTGTTTTGTGTTACTACCATGCCTTGGTTTCCCGTGGTTTGGAAGTCCTTTTAAAAACTCTCAGCAGAGCATTGCTGTGCTGTGATGTAGAACATCTCCTGTGTATTATTCTGGAGGAATTTAAGAGCTCAATCAGCCAGCACTATGTATAATTTCTAATTTCCCTAAAATATGTGAATACCAATTAAAGGTTTATTGTTAGTGGGTTCATCTTCAAAGAGAACAAGGGAACTCTGCCTGTTCGACTATCTCACCATGTCTTTTACTCTCTCTCTATATTCACATTGCTTCACACTCTGATGGGAAGTTTTTCCAAGGCAGCATGGTTTGCTACTTAGCACTACTTCCAGATAAATTATGTTAGAATAATAATAATAATAATAATAATAATAACAGCGGTAGTAGTAGTAGTAGTAGTAATAGTATAAAGAGCTTAAGAAGTAAAATAGAGATCTAGCTTCGAAAATATTTACCTTCCCTTAGAGATATGAGTGAAATCAGACTTTTGTGTGCAGCTCATAGAAGTGACTCAAAAAATGGAGTGGATAAATATGGAGGCCATAAGAATGGCAAAAGGATAGAACTGTAAATCATTTTGAGAACAGATAGTAAATCAAATTAACTTAGGGCATGTGTATTTTTTTGCACTTAAGTACACTGAGTATATTATAAAAGTTAAAAAAACCTTGCACCTAATTCTTGTCAAAATGAGACCTTATTAAGCTATTTTAGTGGGGTAAAAGATTCTAAAACTGGAAATGAATTATGATTATGTCTGTCTTCTACTTGATCTGAAGGGTACATTAAGAACTCAGGTATGTATGTGACTAAATACTGTGAATTAAAGGTCGCACATTTCAGATAGTGTTTTCTAATTTTGAATAACATTGCAGAGAAGTCAGTGCTACTTTGGCCTGAGGCATCTGAAAAACCCGTCAGGAACAAGTTTATAGTAAACTCAAATGTGTATTGGCAGCCTCGTTTTCAGTAAGTTTAAAGATGTCAGATGCTTCTCCAGAACAGGTGGCGCTAAAAAAAAATTGGTTATGGAAAATGAATCCCGCTTACAAGGAAAATATCCACTTTCACAGATTGGGAATAAAAACCATTGCACAGCTGATCTGTGAACTAGTGGTGCTTTTTAATGTGTTTTCCTTCAAATTGCTTTGAGAAGTTCATGGCTAAATCTTCCCCTGTTACTGTTTGGTTTTAGGTTTCTGTTATGCCACAGTTCAGAGTACTGAAGCCCAGCAAGTGAGACCTGAGCCATTAAAGAGTCTTTATGTACGATCTTGGCACTTGGACCCGCGATGGGGACACTCGACTGCTGCCGCTACCCCATAAATCACAAAGGAGTTACTGTGGCTTCAGACTGGAACAAACACAGCCAGGATGGGGTCTGCAGTCATGCAGCACTCGCAACAAATTATTGGCTGGGTGGTTCCCGTCACAGATCTCCCCTGGGCTTGTTCTTCCCATTATTTAGTGTGAGTAGCGTACAAACAGTAAAGAACTGATTCCTGAGTTTTATTCAACCCTTTCTCCAGCAACAATGGTTTTCCTTTAAACAGAATAAGGTGAATCGTGTCTTCAGATTTCATCACTGGTTTATTTTGAGTGGCAATTTGCCAGCATGGCACTGTGCTGTTAAGGTCAGAGAAGCGGTGTGTCCCCAGCACGCCTCAGCTGATGGCACAGCTCCCCTGATATTATGTTCTCCAGGCTGTGTAGCACAAAATGTACTTCAGGGGACACAGGTGAATAAAATAGAAATAAGCACACGAATACAATAAATGAGAAAACCATTGACGGTTTTTCCATTTTTTGGTACTGCTATGGAATATTTGAGTTGCACTTCCCTAGCTGATCCTCTCAGAGCAAGGCACAGCTGCCCAGCCAAGATGAGCCTGCCTTCATGTGAGTGAAAAAATTACAAAAGGTTTACAAGAGTCCTCAGTGTATTAATTCCTGAAAATCTGGCCACGCATTTCCCTGGCGAAACAGGCCTGTTTTATCTTTCCAACCCAGAATCCCTCGCTCCCTTGGCATCTGGGGGACACTGCTGCTGGTACAAACAAGAAATCGTGGTATCAGAACTGAGTGGGTTTTTTCCTAGCATCCCAACATTTCCCTTCTGAATCAGAGGTACCTTTCAGAAGCTGAGTAGCCAGGAATTAAGAGAGGGTAACTCCTGGAGCAGTTTCTCTATCTCATCCCCACATTTCTGATGTGAACACTACTTAGTACCAGAGCACATAAGTCACAGAGAGCATCACAAATTAATTTGTGATAGAGGTAGTTACTTTTGCAGGGTGAAGCAGGAGAACTTCTAGATGTTTAGATACTTAAATAACTGTTCTCCTCTCTCTTTCTTACCTGGAAAAAAAATTCTTCAGTTCATTCAGCCTTATTCACTTGTCACAGCAATTAGAGGGAGGCTCAGAGTTACAGGCAAAGCGTATTCCTCATGCTCTGCCTGTTCCTGTTCCACACAGCTGGCAAGGAGCCTTGCTAATTGAACCAGAATAATGTAGGCTGTTTGGCACCTTCCTTTCCTTCCTTCCCCCGTGTCCTCTGAGGGGGATATGACATCTGGGGCGTGGGCTCTGTGTCACTGCTGGCACTGTGCTACAACCTACAGGGTTTAACCTTTATCAGGTGTCGTGCTTGAGGTTAAGAACAATAAAAAATAGGAGCACTGGGGAAGCGTGCGTGTAATAGACCTCAAAACACCCACCGTGGGCAAAGCTCAGGAAATGCCTGACCTTAAAAATGTCCTTCTTGGTTTCATTAAAGAAAGCAAGAAAAGAAATAGTCATTCTCTCCCAGGCATTAAAATCAAGATTATTAAATTTAAGAGTAGGTTGAGTTCTTTCCTTGCATTCAGTTGCCTTTGTTGAGTAGTGATCTATTCTGGTTCCTAGCAGCACACGACTGTTTACGCTGGTTACTAAAGGAATAAATTGTTCTGAGGATGCAGATGTCCAAGCAGTTAACATTACAGCCTCCAGCTGTTGCCAAGGAAGTAGGAAAACCTGAGTTACTCTCCTGCAGAACTACTTTGTTAAGCTATATTTCTAACTTATGTCATCCTTAGCTCTCTCCCTTCACGCCACATCCCTGGGTGATGTTGGTGGGTACAGAACCCTGTGCCCAGAGGTCACAGCTGGTGACAGATGTTGTGGGTATAGGATGTGAGCAGAAGCGATGGTGCCTGTAGAGGCCTCCATTTTTATTTGCCCACCTTCAACACCCTAAAATCAGCCAGATTTGAAGTCTAGGTCTGCCTGAGCACCCAGCACAGCATTTCTATTGAAAATCACTGATGGTCACATAAAAATATGCGTAAAATTACATCTCATTAAGATCACCACTCTATTCCAATGCTTTATTGATAGGATTCTGGCCTCAATAATGATATATATATTAGAGTTGCTAATATCTGTGTTTCTGTGCCAGTGAATAATTTTGTTGTTGTGGTTGTTGTTGTTGTTGTTGTCATAGAAGTAGGCACACTGTGAAGAAACATACCAAAAAAAGATTCCAGTTGACTTCAGAGGATATTTCACTGACTTCTTAGGATGTCTGGGGGAATAAGAGTTGAAAGGAGATGCACTATATTGACATTATCTAGATTTTTCCCACGTTAATTCATCTGGCTAAGAAGAACCCTAGAACCATCAGATGTGGCTAATTAACGAGTATCTGCTCTAATTTTTCTAGTTCTTCCATTTAACACCTGCAAGGAGCTTGCAGGAACCTTCATATTTTTATTTTATACATGTAATATATATAAATGTAAAACACAAGGTATTTTAGCTGAAGTTTTGTCTGGTACAAAACACTGGAAAGGCAGGAAATTTAAAGCTGAGTCTAAATTTAATACAAACAATCAGAAAGGTAAGACAGGTTTGGGTCTCTGTGAAGTCTATGCACCATTAGAAATGAGGTATGGAAGTAGATTTGATTCTTCTCATTTTTATACCATTAGAACCAGAAATGGTCTTGGTGTAACACTGGCAATGGAAGGGGAAAATGGGATGAAAAACATTAAAAATGCTAAAACTGAAACTCTTCAGTGGGGATCAGGACAAGGAGAGAAAGCTGAGTGTCCTCGGTGCCCTCCCTGCTGTGGTGGGCTCCTGACTGGCTTTCCTTGCCTGTGGAAAACTCATGTGACTGGGCCACTTTTTGGCTTCCCCTTTTCTCCAGGGCTCCTCAGAAGATCAAGAGGGAAGAAGGCAAGGCTCCAGTGTGCCCAGCTGAGTATTTGAGCACCAGCTCAAGCACCAGCTCAAGCCCCCATCTGCATTCTGTTTGTCACCATCTATGACCCTTGATAATCTGAAATCAGCAGCTCCTATTTAGGCATCCAGAAATTCACCTGGAGAGCTGGAAATCTTTCCCAAGAGATCTTTGCTGGGTGTATAGAGACAACTTCTTTTCTGATCTAAGTAAAAGATGCTAATTTTTGGCTCTCTCATATTTTTTTTAAACTAAAGCCACCATTTTAATACCAGGGAGTGTCTACCTGAAAACTTCTTCTGGGGTAAAATTTAAGGAAAATATTGACTGAACTGAGTTGAGAGTTTCCCCTGCCCTCACTAATAGCAACAACCCGTGGGAGAAGGAAAAGTCTCCATGATTGGACTACTGAATATCTTAATCCCCTGCTGGTGTTGATAGCTCATGACTTCCACAGAAATTTTTCTCTAAATTCATAGATGCTTCCCTCCATTCCCATTTCAGAAGATCGAGCTGTTTTGGTTGCAAATAACTTGGCTGCTACTCGCAGGACCAAGTAATTGCTGAAGACAATGATTTACAAGACTGCTTGTAAAAACTGGGTTGTGGTGTTGCCAGATGCCTGCTCAGACACACTGTGCATCCTTTCTGCAACGAGTCGGGAGGCATCCAGTGCTCCTGATTTATGTAGCCCTTCCAATTTGGGCTGGGACAGCTGCAAACAGATGTGTGCTTTATCACTTTTTGCTTGGATTTTCTGTAGATGAACCTCCCGGGTCTATAGGGAAGAGTAGGCCAGTAACTGTTATTTCAGTGGCACTTTGTCCATGTCAAAACTAGAAAAAGCAGAGACCCTTTGAGACAATGAAGGCTGCCTGCCATAGGAGCTGGTTTTGCTGGCTTGGATCAAAATGCTCATTCTCCCTTCTGTTCCTGCTCTAGATCAAGGGCTTCTTTAGCACTGGGGTCATCACTTATGGATGTGCACTGAATGTTTAGATGAGGCTTCAGGAGGAAATTTTTTACTGTGAGGTTGAGTTCCACAGGGTGCCCAGAGAAGCTGTGGCTGCCCCTGGATCCCTGGAAGTGTCCAAGGCCAGGTTGGACGGGGCCTGGAGAACCTGGGATAGTGGAAGGTGCCCCTGGCCATGGCTTTGGCTACAATGCCAGTTCAACTCATTGACTTCAGCTCAAACCAGCCATTTTCTTGTCTTTTATTGCTTTGGAGGTAGAATTACTCCATCCAGACCACATGCTGAGAGAACTAATTTCCAAGGGCCTCTTCTGCTGCGAGCAGCTGAAATATGAAGATCCAAGGCTTCAGGCCAGGTTTTGATTTCTGTTGAGCTGGCATGAATGGAACCACTCCAGTTTTAACGAGCATAACTGCAGCTGGGGAGTACTCGGGCCTCCTCAGAGCAAATTTCTGAGAGTCATACTGGAAAACAAAGGTCTGTCACTCAGCTCCCTATTACCTTCTGGGTTTGAATGGCTCAGACAGTGTTTTGAAAGCTTGTCGTTTTGGAAATCACAAAAAAGGTGTTTGTTTCTGGACTTTGCAAATATAGGGGAGATTTACTGCAGCGAAAAATAAAAAGCTTTATGGTATAACAGCTTCACTTGAAGTGCTCAGAGTAATGATGGACATGATAAATCACACTTTTTAGGGAAATAACATTACCTCATGGGCTAAATTTAATTAAAACCAGCAATCCTGCTGTATATCTTGCTGGAGGAAATGAGAAGGACACTGGCTAACTTTCACCACCAATTTTTGTCATGCCCTCTGATGTAGACAGTTAGTCTTGAGTCCATCATCATAAAGTAGCAGGCTCCGATTTGGGGGTGTCCCATAAGGGATATCAGCCCATAACTTCATGGCGTAATGTATGGGCTGTTGAGAAAGCTGACAGAATGGAGCTTGGATTTTTCACAGGTCATTTCCCCTTAGGGGAAGGGTTTGGAGCTGTGACTGTTATTTCAGAACCTTTCTTCCTGGTCATGCTCAACACAGAGCTCATTTTTTTGGGGGTAGTGCATTGGTTGGCAGAGCATATCTTGGAGCAAATGCTGTTTCCAAAGTGGAGGTCATGATCTTGGAAGTGCAAGTGGAAATGGGGTCATGGGAAAAGCTGAGAATTGCTGGAATGTGGTGAAAGCAAAGTAATCTATACATGTCTATGTCGACAGCAGCCACAAAATGGTTCCTTGAGGAGTTCAGATGGAGTTATTACAGGGAGTAATAACTGACAAGGTAGAACTGACATAAATAGCTCAAGGTTTGGGCTTGCTGTGCTTAGAAGTAATTTAGGCGGTTCAGCTCTCTTAATCTAAACCATGTGCTGTGATAACCTTTTAATCACAGAAATCAGGCTTTATGGGGAAGTTTCCTTTAAGTGCACGTGTAATATCACTGCTTTCTGGCAAAGAAGAAACTTCCTCTCCTGATAGTGAGAAAAATTTCACATATCATGAGCCACAGTCATCAAAGAAGATTTTTGTCTTCATTTTTTAGTAATTATTTCCATATATGCAAATATTTGCTTAATTTTTCAGCAAAGGGCTCTTCCCACTCTCAGAGGTGGGAAGACTAAAACTAGAGGGGTGTTGGTTTTCAGAGGAGGAATTGTGGGTTTGTCTGTGTCGCGGGTTTAGGCTGGT
>VZTA01000676.1:0-23209 GCA_013398855.1 Mohoua ochrocephala
GGCTCCCTCAAGCAGCCAGGAGACGCTCTCTCTGGAGAAGGGGAGGGGCTTGGGGTCTCCTTCCCAGTGAGGTTGAGTGTTGAAAGGTCCCAGTCCAACACCCGCTCTTGGGAGCAGAGGCTCACTCGCAGTAAGGAGAAGTAGTGAAGGACAAAAACTCTGCAGTGACAGAGAATCCCCTGGGCAACAGCAGTCCATCACCAAAACCACAACTGTCTCCAATCCTGAGAGTGAAACAGGGAGAGGGGGCTGAGCTCAACCCCTGACCCCCAGCCAAGTCTACCGCTATCTCCGCACTTCCCAAGAGAAAGACCCCCAGCTACCAAGCTCACTCCCCCATTAAGAGATGGCAGATAACTGCACCTCTTCTCCCCTTTGGCCACATCTTTTGTCTCTTAAGTACTCATAGTTGCCATCTCTGAGGCAACAAATGGGAGAAAAATTCCCTGAGAAAAAGAAAGAAAGATAAAAATCCTAACCTCCAACATCTTCTCTAGGATGAAAAAGGCTCAGCAAGTGGGGGCACACTCCTAACAAGATGATTGCCCTATCTGTGTAATGGAAGATATCAGGGCAAAGTAGTGCAAAATAAAAGCACCATGTAAGACGTGGTCCTGATTAGCAGATTTTCCAGCCCCTGAATAAACTAGATGGAATGTGGAGATCCCACTGCACAGAAAGAAAGCAAAGATGATAAAGGTAATAAAAGAAAATCCATGACAAAACCAAACAACTGCTAGCAGATGGCTGCAGATGGTTAGGTTCCGAACCAAAAAGTAAGCATGTTCAGAGAAGTACTTTCAAACAAAGGCTGTGCTAAATATTGCATGAAGATGCAGTGCTCATGCTGAGGCTCTAGGGCTCAAGGCTTCATTTTTGCATCACCAATGAGAACAAAGGCCTTGCTAAAACAAATTTATAAGCTCGAGAACTGTACTGTGCAGGCACAGTACATATTTGAGAACATTCAGAGAGATGTGTCACTTCCCTATGACTTTGCATAGATTATCCAGAGCCATCCCACACTTGGCATGATGCACCAAGGAACAGATCAACCCTTTTCCTGTCTTGCTGCCCTGGGGCTTTGCCCTACCCTGCTCCCAAGCTCCAACACCTCTGCCAGCTCTTGTGCCCATACAGCCACATTTCTTTACTACATATTATGTTCCACAAACAGTATTATATCTATTTAAGCAGCTATGTCGCTTTAGGCATTTTTATTAAGTGTGATTTTTACCTAAATCTTTATGTGTGATGCTTTCTCATTTATAACATTGGTGATTAAAAGTAAGCTGCAATCTGCATCAGAGTGCAAGCCAAACACACTGGCCTCAAGTTCAAGGCAACAGTGCTTTATTGAAAATGCTTTGTCTTTTCTTCAGAAAGAGAGATGCAAAGCACCTAGATACTTGAACAATTTTTCAGTAAAATGGTTTAGTAAGCACAATGATCTAGCGATAAAATGAACCAGTCATGGTGTGCTTCACTATATTAGACTCAGTACCTACAGATGAAGAGAAGAGGCTGTGCCCGTCAAAATGTGGTTTGAAGGAGAGTTTGCTGCTGTGCCCAGCTCCCTGCACGGCTGTCCTCTGATCCTGGGCATGACATATGTTAAGCCATATGGTTAAAGATCTTCACTCTAGTTTGAAGGACTTTAGCAGCCTGTAGTAAACAAGGGATTTGTAGATTTCTTCAATTTCAAATTTAATTTTAAATGGAAGTTAAAGACCTCTCCCTAAAACCCATCCATCAGCCAGCACGAAGGCAAGGTGATGTTGATAAAGTGTGTCTGTGCCCCAGCAGCCTGAAACATCTATATTTTTCTGATGAGAAGAGGCTTAACTCCTGCCCATAACACTGCCTCCAAAAACAGCTCTGTAGCAAAACTGTCCCCACTCTGCATTTTATCTGTAGCCTGTAACACAAATTTCACTTAGAGACCCACAGCATTGCAGACAGACAGCAATGCAGACCCTAATTTGAAGGGTAGGAGCAGAAGTGCCAGCATGACCTGCGCATCCGCCTCTGGTGCATGAAGTGGGAATAGCTGCAACTCTTCTGTCTTCCAGAGGCTTGGCCAAAACCAACGCTGATCTCAATATTTATCCTTCATCCTTGAAGTACCAAGAAATTATTTTCCATAACTATAGATGGGGGGAGGGGGATACAGCAAAGAACACACCCTGATACAACAACTCTCAAGTAAAACACCTTCAATATTCTAGGCTACAAAAGGCAATTATTTGGGACAAGCAAAGCCCTCCTACTAGATTAAGAACTGACTGATAATTCTAGTTGTACTATAGTGTCTTGATGCTCTTACAACAGTGTTAAGTAATCATGGCAATTGAGGTACGTTCCACAAACACTGCGATGACACACAACACGCAACATGCTTGGGACACAAGATCGAGGTGAGGGGAAACCCCTCTGAATCGGACTCACTGACATCTAAATATCCACATGTGCACTACAAGGAGCTCCAACCTTGATATATCACATGATCTACTGTGATTTTTGGCAAGTCCAAATACCTCACACTGAACTCTGGGGTCAAAGGTCTAAAATCCTTTGGGTACAATCCATCAAAGTACATTTGTCTGGACTAAAACAATTAACTACATATATACAAAGAAATATATATAATTAATTCATGGTGCTTATTATGTCTTCATTTTCATGGGGTACCATATATTAAAAAAGGTTATTTCTCAAACCTTCTTCCTCCTTCCTCTGTAGTTCTTCCGTCACAGACATGAATGGAATTTCTGCTCACTTTGCTATTTTTTTGCCTGACTGAATTTTCTGATATAATTGTCTTACTTCCCAGATAGAACACAAGATCAGATTTCACGCATTAACTAACAGATATATCTGTTTACATGCAAGAAGATTCAAATGCACATCATCACACACTGGCTTCTTTATAAACAAAGCAAATAAACATTCTTTGAAAGTCCACAGCACCTCAACAGTTTATTGCAGTTTTAAGTTCATTTACTTCTCTCCTGCTTTTTACTTGTCTCTCCAGTCTTCAAGGAAAAATGTTGCTGTGAGTTCAGTAAGATGCCTTTTCTGTCCCTCTCTTACTCAGTAATGCAACATGAAAGAGCTGTGCTAAAGCCCATCACCCTAGCACCATGCCACAGGGATTCCTGCTCCTGTCCCACCTGCCTAAAAGGCCTACGAAGTCAAAAAACACCATCCCAGCAGTTATCAGTGTGACCAGCAGCAAAGGTCACCTCAGAAAAGGCTCCCTGAGGGATTTTCTCTTCAGTTTTCTTCCTCTAGGTACCCACCACTCATACTAGCAAACTTTCTTGCCCTGCACCACAAATCAAGAGTTTGCCTCTCAAACATGGTTTACCAAGAAACAGGCCCAAAAGCAGGCTGCAAAATCTGCCTTGGGAAGACGACACATTTCTGGAGTGAGTTGCTCTCCCTTCCAATTCCTGGGTGCACAGGTTGTACCTGCAAAGCTTCTCCCATAAATGAGAGAGTATTTGCTGCAGACACAGGCCCTTCCCTCACAGTTACATAATCCTGCCTAATTTATTGGAATTCTTGAGTTAGGAAACAGCAGGAATACTGAAGTCTGGATAGCCTGGCTCCATCCTGCCTCAGTCACAGAGCTCTTATGTGATTCTGCCCAAGCGAAAACCTTTTCTTCTCCTCCCACACTGTTCTTAATTGCTTATTGCTTTTCCCCCTCTCTTCTCTACAGCCCCAGCAGACTCTTTAGATCCACTTTTTCCTCTCCACTCCATCATGGCAGTAGTTCTGTCTGACAAATCTGTAAGAGAACATGCTCAGCTGCTCTGGAGTGCTGCTGAACACATTGGTGTCTGAAGCACAGCTGCTTACAGCGGTAAAAAAGATTATAAAGTGAAGGGTGCCATAAGTGGGTGCTTGCTGCAGAGTAACTGGTGGAGAGTTTTGGTGTTTCTTCCAGTAGGGAGGCTGGTTTTTTGAGATTCCAGGTCCTACCCTAAACTGACAGTAGCATATCTGGCTAAAACAGGTCTACTGCAGTGCTATAAAAAGAGCCAGCCGTAAGAAGTTGGACGGTGCTGAAAGCCAAGGTAAGTTAGAAAAGACTGCTTGATCCTGCATACAGAATAACAGAGGGAATCACTGGGCTTCTCAAATGGGAGGACAGAATAACCAAAAAAACTACTGGAAATTGTTTGATCTACAGAAAAGTCAGTAAAACTCACATAAAGGAATAAGCCTGAAAAAAGAACAGTGCCAGAAAACTCTTAGGAACAGATCTGAAATATGAAAGGCTTAATGAGACCATTTTGTAAAGACTTACTGAGATTTTGTCAAGAACCCTGGGCAGAATTTTGGCCACAACCCAGTAGGGAAAAAAAAAAATCCATGAGGAATATAGGACAGCAGTACCTTCAAAGATAGCAACACTTTTACTCCAAACAAACCATGTGCCCTCAGTGGCTGCTTACACAGTACTGCCTAGGAGATGCAGTTATAGCCCTGCCATTACAAGCCACTGCCATTCTGTTTGCAAAACATCCTGTCCCTGCATAGCTTTGTACAGCAAGGTGCAGCAAAATAAACATAGAAATGTTCCTCAGAGCACTGACCACCTCAGCCTGGAAAGGAAGCGCAAGGGACAAGGGATAAGAGTATCTTGACCTCCGTGTCCCTGAAAATTGTCATGAAAAACAAAAACCTGAGATGTTCATAAATATTTCTCCTCCTCCAAAACAGGTAGAATTCTTTTTCTTCCACAACGAAGTGCACACATCCCTGTGTACTTAGGGTGACGTGTAGGGTGCAAGAGTGCAAGAAATAGGAAACAAAAGGGAAAAGACCCAGAAGACTTCTGAACCCCACATCATATGTTGAGGACTTCCTATATCCAGAATGGTGCAGAAGACTCCACATATTTGGGTATGCTCCTTTTAGCAAGGTAAGAGTCTTCTAGTCTTCTCCCTCTTTTTGTGACAGTGCTTTAATACAGAGGAATTCTCTGTCATCCAGTGTATAAATCCACCAAAGGCCTTTTGTTCTCCACATCTACTTCTTTTCATAGTGCTTAGCTAGCAAAAGCCATCATCGAGCACATCCCAGGACCTCAAAGTCAGTACCTGCTGAGTCAGCCAGGTAAACCAAAGTACACCAATATGGACACAAAAAGTAGTTGGGGAGCTGGCTGAAAGACAGGTTTTCTTCTAAAGAGGCACATTTCCCAAGTACCCCTGCATCAGAGGTCAAAAACATTGTCTGGACTCACTAACCCAGGAAGGCTCAAGAGGAGAAAACAGGAATGTCATACATACGGGTGCTGCATGGATACTTAGTAAAGGAGCAACTATTACCTCAAGAAAGGACCTACTTCATCCTCAGGACAGAAAAATGACATCTGTACACCACTGAAACAGTCTTTATGCCAGCATCATCAGTCTAGTGTTCAGATACTGTTAATTAAAAAAATCACAGATACTAAGAAAAAGCCTCAGGTGGTGTGAATTATTTTGCAGAAACACATTCTCTTCATCATTTTCAGGCTCTTCTTTTATATAAAGTACACTTTTCTTTTAATTTCCATCTCAAAATATTAATTGCCTCCTATATTGTAGTCTTCCGACTTTACTGAGATTCCCTTTATTCCCCATACTCATGTACTTAAGTTCTCTTCCAATTACACATTTTTTTCATGACCGATGAGCTGCTGTACAGCTCTGTCAGGCAGGACAAAAAATAGCAGAGCACGGCATGACTCAAGTTAGGGGGAAACAGAAGAGCCTACTCACACATCCTAACTCTGCAGCAGGAAAGGAACTGGGTTATTCAAGGCACTCTTCTCCGTACTCAGTGAGTGTTTAATGAAGTTGGTTTCCAAAAATGTTAAGACAGAACAAAGACAGCAGCTTTTAAAAAATAAAAACATTTCTAAGAACCTTTACAGAAATTATTAACAAAACTGTATACCATGATTTGATAAAGATGACTGGTACTGCAGGACCCATTTTAGTGCCCTCCCTTATATTTAAATATAAACACCAAATAAAACTTAGTGGTATTTCTAAAGAGCAGATACATTCCAAACCTTCAGGAATCTCATGTTTGTGAATGTTTTTTCCCCCACAGCTGCCTTCAGGTTATCACAAGCTGTAATGTGCCCGAACTTCAAAATATTAGGATTCATAAATGCTAACAAATGCACAAATTTTAACACTCTGGAGTGTTAAACACTCTGGAGCTATTAGCATCTTCCTTATGAACTGCCGAGCTGCACAAGGAGCTGCACACCAGCTGTCAGTGTTCCTGCTCCCCCTCTCACAGCAGGCAGCAGACATGTTCTGCAGCAAGACCTGCAAATGCAAATCTCCAAGCAGTTTAAAATTTTGTGCCGTCCCTCTGGCTGAAGGGACACTTAATGCACTTCACTATGTAAGATGTGATTGGAAGATGGGCTCTGAAATGGCAACAACATCCAGTGAGAAGCAATTTGGATTAATGAATTCTTTAATACTCTATGTATTCATACCAGTGACTTGCTAAAGACACCAATCAAATGGAAAGATGGCATAAAGATAAAATGCCTGGGAATAATTCAGTACAACTGGGACCAGCAATCCTGCTGTGCTTTGCATTATTATTTGATGAGATGTTTCTCACGGGCAATTATTGGTAATTGGAATAAAGCATCTGGTATTGGGAGCAAGGCTAGAGAAGGGCCTGCTAGTTATTGATGTCTAGAGGAAGTAATGACCATAGATAGGTGGAAAGCATGAAAATGCTTCAGACATTTAAGGTTTGGTCATCAAAAGTTATTTCAAATACTAACATTTCAATGAGGAATATAACACATTTTAAACAAGGACATGTTTCCTTCAGCAAGATTTCAGTTCTGTTCCCCTGCTCCCCCTTACTAAACACCTTCATATGGCACATTTTTTAATAAAAATTTCAATTCCTTTTACTTCAGTAGTAATTGAATCCAGTTGTTCCTCTCCTTCTCTCTCTTCTGACAAAGAACAGAAATCAGGATGAAAGCCAGTTCGGGCAGTAAATGTTTTTGCAATACCATCTTGTGCAAAGGCTATCATGAGAAGACAAGTAACTCCATAAGCAGCATTTGAAATAAATAACTCCATAAGCAGCAGCTGAAGATCAACTTTGCAGAAATACTTTGTTGATTATTAACACCCTAAGCAATCACTTCCTGTAACACTGCTGAGTTTCACTGAAATTGTTACTTCTTGTGCGAGAAGGACTGTGTCATATTACCAGTGACACGGGAAAACAAGAAACTGCGTTGAGGCTTTGCAAAGTTTACAAGCAATCAAATTAACAATTACCTGACTGACAAAACGTGATTTTGTTCTATACAAAGCAAAGCCTTTACCCATCTCATAAGAAGGACGGCAGGGTGGTCTGGCAGCTCAGCCACGAGGCAGCTGGGATGGAACAGCTTGGGAGAAAGAGCAGAGCCTATTTGCGCGTGTACCTCAAGCAGCAGCCACGCAGACTGAATGCGATGTCACATCTGCATTCGGCCAGCAATGCTTTTTTGAAATAAAATACTAATTGTTACCAACAGACAACTGATAAACACTGGCATTTCTTCCTGTTAAGGACAGTTCTGAATGGTTAGTAAGCCAGGTTTTTAAGTATTAGGGCAAGAGAGAAGTTCTTGAAACTTGTCTATGGCTACCATATACTGGTTTTCCAAAAAACACCTTCATGGTTAGAAGTTTTAAGTTCTCTGATTTATAAACCAGATTAAAATACAAAGTTTAAAGCAAAACCTGACTGATTTACATATTTTAAGATCGCAGAGTCCGAGGGAGTTTTTCTTGATGTCTGGAAAAATGCAGATGCTGCAACCACATTATGAGAAAGATGCTTTGGGGAATTACAGGCCAGTCTGCCTCACTTCGGTTTCTGGGAAAATCATGAACCAAGTCCTGCTGAAAGCCACTTCTGGCCACACGGAGATGACAATGATTAGCAATAGCCAAAACAGACTAACAACAGTAAATTGTGCTCGATCAACCTAACTTGCCTTCCAGGATGAAACAGCAAATTTGGTGAGTTAAGAACAGAGCAGTAGATACCATCCACCTTAACTTTAGCAAGGTATGCAACACCATCTCTCTCTTGCAACATCTTTGTGTCCAAGCTGGAATGCTATGGTTTTCATGGATGCAGTCTTAGTTGGGTGAAAAACTGCTGTGGAGCTCAATGGGTAATGGCTCCTGGCTGTACTGTACTCATGGCCATACTCTGCCTGGAAGGAAATAAAAATACCACACGTCAAGGCTTCTTTCTGGCACTGGTTTTGTTTAGTGTAATCTATCAGTGAGGAGAAGACAGGCTGCCTAATGAGGAAGACAGTACATTAGATTAGAGAAATGACCTGCCTCACTGAGTATGCAAATTTTTTGGACCCACTCCAGATATTAAAAAATAGTTTTTAAAAGAAACAAAACGTAAATACAGTTTCTGGCTTCTATCATTAAACACACTGAGAGAGGAAAGGGGACAGGATTCTGTTCACCAGGACTCCAGTTCTCCTATCTTCAAGGGTAGGATGTGAAAGTTGTAACTATTACTAATGATGGGGCTGAATTGCTCCCAATAACTGAGACACAAAAGCTCTGTATTGTCACTAACCCTCTCATGAGCGCGCCCAACAATCCAGAAGTCAGTGTAACATTCTTTCTGCATTCAGTGAAAGTCAGCAATTTCTGTGAATGTGCAATGCCACATAAATATTTAGTATAAATATTACTACCTACAAAAAAACTCACCCTCTTTATAACAAAATTGCTCCTCTCCAGTTCTCATTGTAAGAATTAACTCAGTGAACACAACAGTAGTTACCGAGAGCTGGTAGAAGATGTTCATATTTCATCAAGTGGTTAATTCCAATCTGTTTCATTTTTTTCCTCTTCATTGTAAATGAGTCATTACGGACAGAAACCAAGCCAGGATTAACATGCAAGATCACGTTCTATTGAGAACTGAATCCTGCCCTTAAAGGAATAATATAAACAGTATGTTCCATGCAAATACTGAAGGATATATAATAATATCTGCTATTTGCACAGACTTTATGCTCAGAACCACTGCATAGTGTCTTAGTCGAATCCACAGCATCACAGTGAAGATTCTTTTTTTAAATTCAAATGTCTTGTATCATATCAACAGATAATAATAATTGAGAGAGTAAATGGATTTTAGGGTAAGGTGAACAACTGTAAGGAATACATTAAACTCTACAAGAACACTAAATATATCATATTGTAGGCCTATAGTAAGGATGACCAAATAAGTTGGAATAATCAAGATTAACCACTGGAGTGGAATATTTTGTAATATATCTAAAAGGTCTATAAAAGCTTATTTTTATAATGAAATCCTTTGCAGATTTCTGCCCCTAGTCAAAAGTGTCTAGTTGAACCACCACTGAAAAAAATTTAATGGCAAAGCATCTATCCCAAATGTGTAAGACAACAGAAGAATGATATTAAAGAAATGAAAGTCAGTGCATTGTATATTTTTATATACACGTTTGACAATGTGTATATGAGCTGAAATTTATCTTATGAGCTCCCATACAGAGAAAACATTAAGGTACCTGAAGCGAGCACTGCTCAGGAGAACCCAAATTCCATTTGGATGGTTACACACAACACTGGGAAACAGAGAGCTTTAAATAACAGGTTAGCAAACAATCAGGAGCAAAAACTTTCAGAAGAGCAGATGAAAACAGGCGTTATGCTGTGCAATTCCTCTGATGCCAGCAGCGAGGCAGCACTGCAGATAAGCCTCTAGCGGTGTTAGTAACTAAAAGTGGAGAACAGACACAAAATGTGCTCCATTGCAACATCTGTTGATGGTGCTGCCTCTTCCCCCAAGTGCCTCTGCCCGAATTGCCCAGGAAGCTGAACTTCTCTCTCAGTGGTCCTCTTAAAAGTCACACAGAGGAGGCACCTTGTCAACAAACTCATCACATACTCAGGCCAAGACTGACCCAACAGGATGGCAAGAGCCTTGATTGCTTTTGAAGTCAAACTGCTACCATGAAAAACTTCACCTCTCAAGGTGATAAAGATGATGAAGGGACTGGAGCATCTTCCTTATGAGGAAAGGCTGAGGGAGCTGGGGCTGTTCAGCCTCGAGAAGAGATGACTGAGAGGGGCCCTCATCCTTGTCTGTCAGTGTCTGCAGGGAGGGGTCAGAGCAGGGACCAGGCTCTGTTCAGTGGTGCTCAGCAATGGGACAAGGGGCAACAGGAAGAAACTGATGCACAGGGAATTCCAACTGAACATGAGGAAGAACTTCTTCCCTGTGCAGTGACTGAGCACTGGAACAGATCACCCAGAGAGGGTGTGGAGTCTCCCTCACTGGAGATACTCCAGAACCATTTGGATGCAACCCTGTTCCATGTGCTCTGCAATGATCATGCTTGAGCAAGGAGGTTGGACCAGAGGATCCACTGTGGTCCCTTCCAACCTCAACCAGTCTGTGATACTGTACATAGGATTTAATTATTCAAATAAGAAGTTTGTTTGGACTGTCATGGTTAAAAAGTCTTTCTAAAATATACTGCCTAACCAAAGCTTCAGACCACAGCTGCCAAAACAGATATTCAGGCACTTTATTGCACCATTTCCCTTCTTGCTCAGAAAGAAATCTGAACCTACCACATCAGACAAAAGAGTCAAACAAGTTGATGCTCCAGTTCAGCAAAACAAACACTTTCCTTCTAGCAGTACTTAAAAAATTCCCAATGCTTTGCCAAATGAAGGGCCACATCAAGGAGTTCTTCATCAAGTTTTCCCCAAAGGTGCTATTTTATCCCATTTCATCCTCAGCTACAGTTGTCATGTGATAAACAGAAATCTTGAGAGAATAATGGGAAATTTTATGGCAGAGAGACAGATGGAAAAAAAGGATACTTCTAGGGCATCAGTGCCACAATAAGGTATCATCTACCGAGACCAATTTCTAAGAGGAATCTGTGGGCATGAATTATTCCACGTCTCCTAGTGTGACACACAGGCCAAAACACAATGAAGACACTACTCAGACTTTCTCTTGTGACGTGCAGTTGACAACAAAAGGATTTTTGGCCACTGAGCAGTGTCACAGACGCCTTCCTTACAAGCCATATTGCTGGAGGAAGGGAGAAGGACAAACAGGAAGAGGTGGCACCTCAAAGCACTTGGGAGGATCTGAAAGGCATCCTCCCAGTTCTCCAGCATCCTTAACTAAAGCAGCTGGCCACAATACAGTGCATGCTATGTTAGAGAACATTTCACTTCAGAGCTTTAGCTCTGATGATAACATGCAAAAAACCCGCTGTAAACTGGTTCTGTTTTAACAGATGAGATAACAATAACTGTACACAGGCAATTGCTCACACATAATTAAATGGCATAACGCCTTCCATTCTTGTTAGAATATAGAAGTTACTCTTGAAACAGCTTGACATAACAGACATTTTGTAAATTGAGGGCAGTTACATACGTGAAAATTGACATAAAATCCTACAGCTGCCTACTATTTCAGAGAATTTCACAAAAAAGAAAGGTGCATGAGAATTCAGTATTACTCCTTTATGAGATGTCAAATTAAGTTGGGGTATCATTGTTACTTAATAAAGGAGAACAAATGAAGTAGTAAAAATGCCCTGGGTAGGCTACAGAAAAATGTTAGATTAAGATTCAATTAGATATTCATTCTAAAATCCTTGTTTCCCAGACTAACTGAGAACAGTTAAGTTCACACATACAAAGTGTTTCTTATTTACAGAATGGAGCACAAGGTCATGTGCAGGGGAAGTTCACAATGTAACTAGAATGAAGTCTGACTTTTTTTTTTTTTTTGGTCAAAATCTGAAACATGAAGATTTAGAAGGAAAAGAAACATGAAAGATTTATTACTTCAGTTTTCTACACTAACAATACAACATTCATTGTGATTTACACATGTTACGCTTTCTATATTCAAAGTCAACCCAGTATTTCAGAGTATAAAACCCAAGAGAACTAGAAAAAAACCACTCTGGGTAGCCAAATGTTTCATGGATCATTGATGAACCTGGGAGCTTGCATTTTCAATAAATCATGAAATAAATTTCAAAAGCTTCCTTTTCAGTCATAGGAAGCTGTGCCAGGGGAGGTTTAGGTACATATTGGGAAAAGGTTGGGCACTAGAATAGGCTCCCCAGGGCAGCTGTCACAGCACCAAGGCTGTCAGAGCTCAAGTGTTTGGACAGTACACTTGGGCACATGGTGGGATTGTTGGGGATGTTTTGTGCAGGGCCAGGAGTTGGGACTCAATGATCCTGATGGGCCCCTTCCAACTCAGGATATTCTATGACTATAGGGCAGGGTGCTCCTGTGTTAAGCAACATATAAGACAGTCCTTTTCCCAAAGGGTCTGTAATCTCTGCTGGGTGGATCCAGACAACTGTAGTCGCAGGAGCTCATCATGAATAGTTAGTAATCTTCTAACAGATTAAGAACATTCACACGCGAAAGATAATGACTTGGCAAAATAACAGGTATTCAGAAATCATGCCCTAGGTTAAACTATAATAAAAGGAATAAAAACATATCACATATAAGACCAACTCAAATAGGAACAGCTGAAACTAAAATAAAAACCAGCCTCCTTCAAAGCATGGAGGCTCAGACTTCCTAAGAAGAAGACACTGCTTATGTATTCACCTGAGTAGCTTCTGGAAAAAGGAAGTAGAAGCCAATATTACTACAGAGCCAACGTTATTTTATGTTACCAAAATTAACTTTGATATCAAGTAGTTAAGATTCAATTTTCTGTTGACCTAGTTGCAATGATCGAGTAGAAAAAAGGAGTAATTTAAATATTTTATACATCAAGAACTCACCGACAAAGCCACGGGGAGTTAAAGATCAAACACCATAATGCATAAAGTAAATAACTTCCGATAATCATGGTCCTCATTCATTATCCCTAATGCAGTTTTTTGCTGTCTTTCAGTATTTCAAACTGAACAATTAGCAAGCATTTTTAATGGCTGAGTTAAGTACATCAGCTGGGCTACAGAATTAACAACTCTTAAGATACAACCCTTACCTACCAATTCTGTGGTTTTTAGGTAACAGACAAACAGAAATTCAGGAGGTCAAGAAGAAAGATTACTACTTAAGTTGTTCTTTTTTGAAGCACACTCATATGTTCGTTCTACTATAACTGAAGGACTTTGTATTAGCTTCAGTTTCACACATTTAACTGGAACAAATTCCCCTTTAAGTTCCCTTAGTGATCATTAACAAAGTTTCCATGTGAATCTGAACACACTAAAACACCCTAATATTACTTCTCAACTTGAAGGTCTGTAGGAAACTTCAAAATGTCAGAATAAAGTTTAAATCCAAAAAATGCAGAACTGCTTATACATGCATTAATACAGATGCAATCACTCATCAGGAAAGACTACACTGCACTCGTTACAACAGCAATCCTTCAAGCTAACAGAGTATTAAAGCTACTGGGTGTATTTTGTTAACAAGGAAGCTGTGGGTATCATTAAGGTATGACCTCACATTGTCCAGTCTCAGGCCCAGAGGCATTCCCATGAAATGGCAAGCTGGGATTCCAGGGCTGGCACGATCTATGTATAAATAGATCAAATCTAGGAAGTTTAAAACCAAACTGGCCATGGACAACTGCTCTGCAGAACCAGATTTCTCCTTTCCATCATTTTGTGACTCCCCTACACAGGCAGTTTTCCTCACTTTTAACCCAACGAAGGCAGAAGGGGAGAAGAGCAGAGTACAATCCCCTTCAAATAAACCAATGCAAGTCTTGTCACGGAGAAGAAATAAATAAATGCAAGCATAGGATTAAACGAAAACACCCAAACATTCCCATCAAATGCTTGCTTTCGTAAGTGAATGTCAGTGCATTCCCAGCCCTGGGTACCACCATTGTTCTTTCTTTAGCTTCCTGCAACAATAGGGATGAGTAACCTTCAGAAACTCTTGTTTCTTGTGACACCTCTTGTGCTAACAGGCAAAGACTGGCAGGCAGATGGTGGTGGTAGGAAGGAAAAAAGAGCTTGCTCTGGAGCGGACAGAACACCTACCCATCAGCAGTTCCCCAGCTTCCTGGGGCCAAGCTGGCTGCTCCTCAGAACATTCACCCCCATCCCAACCACTTATCCCCTGCCTGACCTTCACACAGCTTTCCAAGCACAAAAACCTCACACACAGTCAAAATGGTTCCTTAAAAAATATACACTACTGCTCCACTGGTTTTGGCAGAAGACCTGGATAGAGGGCTGATAGCTGTAGTCTACTCGGCTTTCAGTTTTCAGTGCTGTTGACAAACCACATGGCCAACTTTAAAGAGCTTCAAGAGAAGTACACTTAAAAAACCTCAAACACTAAAAAAACTCAAACAAAAACAACTCTGAAGAAGTCACAGACAAAAAATGTTATCAAAAGCATGAATTGTTGAAATTTGGAATGGCTGGAATTCTGTGGAAAAAAACCCCCAAAACGCCAAATACACCTGCATGAGGTGTAGGTTCCTGTTGCTACTCATCCCATGACAAGCATATTAAAAATATCTTACTTTTCCAGTCGCAAAGAGAATCTAGTATTTACATGGATTCATCAAAACCCAAGTTCCTAGATAGTTAACGGATGCTTACTTCTTACAAATTGTGCGTAACCATTCTCAACTTATATTTTCCATTGCAGAAGTTTTCTGCAAGAAACTAAACCCCCACAATTCAACACAAAATGCCTCCTGCTATACAGCCATTCTTAGCATCAACCACAAATGTTGTAAGCTTTCATGTGAAAGAGAGAGGAACCTAAAGGGAATTTCTGATTGCATGACAAAGGTGCCTGTGCTTATGGGTAAGGGAGACTGGAAGTGTTGAAGCGTGCTTGACCTTCAAATGCCAGCATGTTCAACTTGCAAAGATTTTGGATATTTACACAAGCATGAAGAATTCTTTCCCCAGGGACACACTGAGCACCACAATCCATCCAGCGGGAAGGCGGCTGTTGCCATCCCATCACAGCCCTGCAGCCCTTGAATCCCAGCTTGTCATTTCACGGGTACACTGCTGAGTCCGCGTCTGGCCAACGCGAGGCTATTCCTCTTCTTCATCCTGACGTTATCGGTGACGAAGTCTGAGGAATGAATGTGCTAGAACTAAGTGACTTCCAGTACTTGGAGCACAGCCCCGTAATGCTGCCATGCCTCTCCTTGCCAGTATGGACAATTTATCCTTTGAGAGCAGATAAACATTGAGGCACTGCACTGTCACATCCCAAATACCAGCTTTATTTTTGCCTGAAGGGCAACGTGCCCTAAATGAGAAATCCTTGACTGAAAATTAACCGAGCTCTTTCCTGCACTTACTGAAAATCAAGGTTACAGATGAGCTCTCTGACACAAACCTTCCCCAAAACCCAGGCTTATCTACTGAAGATGAAAATAAACATATTTATAAACAAATGTCTAAAGTCTCTCAAGACAAAATTCTTTCACAGAAAGCCACTTTAAAAACCATTAAACACACAGTTTTGCCTGGCTAAATTAACCAGACAAATATGGACATTATGTCATACCAGCACTCTGATAACAAAAAACCTACTCCATATACTGCTGGTTATAGTACATGTATTTATATTTTTGGGTTTATATGTTTATTATTTTTATATTTTATTATATTTATATTTATATACTATATTTGTATGTTAAAATTGTTTTTATATGGTTAACAAATTACTAAACATTTTACTGTGCTCCTTAAAAGCACATATTTCCTGAAAAGTAATGCTGATGTTTTGGTGAAAGTATTGTGTCATAAAAAAACCACAAAATCTAGAAACCACTTAAGAAATTCAAAGTGTTTAAACTTAAATGTAATGCCACCTCTAAATTACATAGGTAATATTAACATAAAATACTGTTGAAAACCATAAAAACCCCCAACACAGACATAATACACACTTCAAGTGCACATTAAGTGTTTGCCCAGCAGCTGCGGATACCCTGGAAGTGTTGCTAATTTGTGTTTCATGCAGTGAAAGGTGGTTCAGCTATTCTCAGACCCAAGGGGACTCCAGAAGCACAAACAGACACACGCAGTGACAAAAACAATGAACCGTGCCCAGCGTTCCCAAGGAATTTACCGACCTGCTTCTGCTCAAAGCACCAGCTCAGTGAGAACACTGCCTTGCTCGCCATTGCCCACGTATGTGGGACAGAGCACAGTGTGGGACAAGGAGTGACTATTTTAAAAGCATGTCACAGGCCCAATCCACCGTTCCACTGCACTTCCAAGACTTTGGAAATGCAGTTTCAGTACCATGACTCATAACCAAAATTCTCTTTTCCACAGTGCCCATCGCTGTGGCTTTTTTCTCCTTTGGATTTCAGAGCTTGAAGCATTATTATTCCAAGTTTCCCTGATTTGTCCAGTTTTCATGTTGGACTTAATGCTCAGGAAGAATCACAATGCCACTTAAAAAGAGACTCACAGAGCTTTTCCATCCTGCCTACACGATAATGGACTTGAAATAAAGACTAAGGAAATCTTCAACCAATGTTATAAGCCACAAATGGGATAGAAGTCATGGAGAAGAAAAAATATCTTAAGGTGAGGTTTTTGTTTGGGGTTTGTTTTAAAAAGTAATTAAATGCAAATATAAAGAAACATGGAATCACATTTTTCAATGAAAAGGGGAAATTAAAGACCATTTAAAACATTCATCAGAAGCCACCCAAGGGGAAACGACCACGTTTGTTATACAATACAACATCATCTTAGCTAAGCTTTAAGTAGAGTACCTCTCAGCAGTCAGGTCATCTGACAAATAGAGCATCAGAATCTTTCTTCAACACAAATAAAGCAATATCACAAAAACTATTCAGTCTTTGTATGTAACAGTCTATTTGGAACACTTTAAAAAACTAAATTTTACTGTAGTTTGTTGAAAAATAAAATAGAAACTAATTTGAGGTAATTACAGCTTTCTTTACATTTGATGAAGGGCTGACACACACACAAACACCTTAATGCTCAGAACCCAGAGCATTTTTTTGCTGTGACAGAAGGATATTTTTCCTTCGTCTTAAATTCTTGTGGTTTAAGCGGGCAGGCAGCTAAACTCCACATGGCTGCTTGCTCACTCATTCCCTGCACCGTCCCCCTCCCCAGGGACTGGGGGAGAGAATTGGGGAAAAAAAAGAAAAGTAAGGCAGAGATAAAGACAGCCTAACAGGGCAGAAATAGAAGTGAGGAGAAATACTACTATTACTAAGAATAAAAAATTAGCAGTAGTATTATATTGTACTTGTGCTGACCACTCACTGATCGATGCTCAGACAGCTCCCGAGCAGAGTCCATGGCTTTCCCCCTGGTTTATTTATTGAGTATGCCATGATATGGCACAGATTACCCCTTTGGTCACTGGGGTCAGCTGTCCTTGCTGCTTCCTCCCAGTTCCTCACTGGTGGGATGAGAAGCAGAAAACTCCTTGACTGATTGCAAGTACTGCTCAGCAACAACTAAACCATCAGTGTGCTACCAACATTATTCGCACCCTAAATCCCAAACACATCACTGTGCTAGCTAATTCTGTCCCGGCTGAAACTGGAACAGGGCTCCTTTGCCATCACACTGGAACAGATCAATCTCATCACTTCCAGGAAGGATCACAGAGTCCTTATCTGCTTGCTCAGGTAGCACCAAGTGAGGTGTGAAATGAGATGACCATAGATGCATGGCAAAGCTGATGAAGAGCTGGGAAGTGGACAGAAACAAAACTGGCTTGGATAGCTGATGCTGACAGGAAGAAGAGAATGTGCCAAGAGGAAAAGGCAGATGCCAAGGGAGGAAGAGGATTACTCAGAAGGAAAGGAGAGGTGAAGAAGCATCAGTGCCTAGGAGACTTCAGTGGAATGGTGATGGACAAGACAGTAGCATCTGGTGAGCCAAAGAACAGAGCAAGGCTGGAAAATCTGGAGCAAGGGGCTCTGTAAGAAGAGCCAGACAGGGGCAGCACCCTCAGAGATACAGAAAGGCAGGAGAGAAGCAGGTTAGAAGGGAAAGGAGTAACTAGTCTGATGGCAAGCACTCTTTGATATGGCAGAGGAAGCCACATAAGCATGACAACGTCTATCTCAGTCCACAAAAAATTTTAGCCCAAGTGGTCAAAAGCAGGTGAACACTGCATCACAAAAGGGCATAAAGGTGCATGCAGCACTACTTCCCCAAGACCCTGTTTCACCACAACTTCTGCAGACACAAGACTAGGGTCCCTAACACCTGATGAGTTATCTTGTAGTGAACTGTTGGGTTTTGAAACTTGTAGGCTCTCAGCATCCAAAAGACACTGCGGCAGATGGATGAGGAGCTCACATACACATTGTGCAACAAAATTTATAACTACTCAATTACTTCTGTTCGCTTGAAACCTAAAGCCTGCAAGTTTTACTTGATAATCTGAGGTCTCCTCATTCCTCATCCATCCTCTCCAAGCTACTCATGACTCTGCAAAGTGGTGTCAGATCCTTCAGTCGCCTTCCTTTCTGGGCTGGAAAGAACTGCTTTACTATGTCATTTCTCTTATGGGAGAGCCATGTCATACTTCAAGCACTCCCCATTACTCTTACCTTCTCAGTTTCCACTCTGCACCTCTGAGGAAAACCAGAACTGCACACAGTGCTCACAAATACAAGAAAGTCTACAGCTGACACAGTGGGGTTGTTATGTTCTATGTCTTGTTCCCCATTCCTTTCCTAATAATCCGTAAGACTGTTGGGTTGCGGCACTAATGAACATATATTTTCACAGAACTATTAATCCCCAGGGTCTCAATCCTGAGAAGTTTGAAGCTACTCACAGTCTCACCACATACACTAAGATAAGATTGGGCATTTTGGGCTTCTCCCATGAGCACTGCCTTTACTACATTAATTTTTGCTTCCATTTTACATCCAGTCACTCAGTATCAAAGATCCCTCTGAAATTCCTCATATTTTGCCTTTATTAACTCTACCTTGAATAACTTAGTATCTCCATGAAATGGGTCACCTCACAATTTACCCTCTTTTACAAATCACACATTCTTTGAACATCACTGGCACAGGAACTGATCCCTTGAGATTCTGCTGGTGACCTTTCTCTAGTTTGAGGATGGACCATTAATTCCTGCCTTTTCTTATCTTTATTTAGCCACGTAAGAGTTTTCTCTTCTATTCCATGGTAGATTAAATTCTTTAATAGCTTTTGGTAATGGACCTTGTTAAATATCTTTTGAAAAATCAAAGGAGGCACACTATCTGTCTGCCTACTCTTTAAAAAAACCCCTCTTGCTCAGTATCATACTCACTATAAAGTCCAATATTCCTGGATGTTCAGCACTTCAAAAAAAGCATCCCCTCTCCCAGACAGACTTACTGAACTGTATTTCCAGAATATTCCCTAGCACTTTTTAGAAATACCCAGTGAGTCCCGTCACTGACTCTCCCTCTGCAGTTAACTGCATCAAATCTGCTGGCAACATTCAGTTCTACTCCAAGACCAGAATGTATTTAGCATGAGACTTTACAGCTACTTTCAGTTAGGCAAGAAATTTTTTGAAAGATGCTACCTGTGCAGATGCATTTCATGACCACATAGTAAGATAGATGCTTCCTTTCTGCTCCTCTCCCTATCTTTCCTTCCTAAGATGTTAAAACAAACAACACACTTTAATTAGCAGGATCCTCCCACTGCAAAATTAAGTTCTTTTGGCTGAAGGAAAGCACCCCAAAAAAGGATGAATCAGCTCTGTGGCACTATAAAAATATTCAGATGAAAACTTCCTGGTCTGTCTGCTCCAAAAACTCGGTGCATACAATGAACAACACACGAAGCTTATGCAGCAGGTTCGTGCATTACTCACGGGCTGTGTGTGCGTGAATGCACCCATCCATCTAAACCAAAGGTACAGCTAGGCATCATAAACACTCCTTGGGTACGCACACTCACACGCACATCCAGACTGTTTCAAGCATTTTACAGTTTGAAACCCAACCATCAACAGATACTTATGCTTTTGAAGCTTCTCTCAAGCTTTCAACTGCAAATTAAGGACAACACCCCTCTCCCTTATGACCTTTATGAAATGAAACCTATGATTTCCGAAGCGTTTGGATAAGATTAGACGCAGATCTGAGAGGAAAATTAGTTCTGTCTTCTTTGTTCTACTGAGTGGCAAACAGTAACTTGGGCGTGGGAGAGGCTGGACCAGGAAACAGAACAGCTCATTCAAGCACCCACAGTGGAACAGGGCACGCAGACAGATCAGCCCCACAATCATGGAACCCTCTGCACAGGAAGGGTCAAACTATGATCAGAGAGGCACCTTAGCTTCCCCTTTTTCTAATTTTTGAGCTCTTTTTAACCTTACTAATAGTCTTTTAGCACTACTTTTTGAGTTTAACTCTTTTTATATAAAGCACTGCAGAAAAAGCAGGAACGCCTGCTTTTAATCCCTGATACCTCAGCCTGGGCAGAGTTACAAGTTACAGGAAACTTACTCCAACTAGCTTTGGTCATTCAAGCAGGAAAACTGATTTTTCTTCTTAAGCTCCTTAACATAAAAAGATTTACTACAATGTGTAATGCTGTCATGCTTTAACAGACAGCTATGAGGGGGACTCTCATACTAGTGACCACTTCCTGTGAGCTGTTCCTGAAGTGTGTACACTGCTTGTTTTGGTTTCCTTTGTCCATTGTAAAGAGACAAACATATTGTTTTCAATGCTTACCCACAAGAAATTATTCTACTGCTTTAGGAGTAGCTCCACAGAGCTGTGATGTTGGAGATCTCAAAGAGTTTTTGTGTTGTGACCTGTTCTTACTAAAACCTTACTGCAACCATCCAACAAGTGAAACATATGTACATCCCAAGAATGCGCAGAAATATACAAGCTCAGAATTGTTTCTTCTTCTGGTCTTACTATACAAAAATTAGCTGTTTTACATTTGCTCTTAGTCATACACAAAGGTACATTCTGGTCATCAGCAGAATATTAATTTTGCTTTATTGCTGCACTTCAGAGTTTCTACGCCTTCAGCTGGGATGTGGCTAACCCAACAACTGAACTGATGAGTGAAGAGGTGGAAGCCTCCAGAAACAGAGCTGTGACTGCCTGAGGAAGTTTTTGTGCTGCTGGTGGGCGATCTCATTCAGGATTTCTCTGCCCGCTCCCTACCTCTTTGTCCAGCTGATGGGATTTTGTACCCTGAAACGTGCCAAAGGCCACTTTAAATGCTTTATACAGCCCTGCTTTGAGAAGAAAATACTTGAAAAGACACAGTTATAAACCATGAGGCAATAGAGCTTCTTAGAATTATAATAAACCAATGAATTCGTTAATGTTTATATGAATGATCAGTAACTCAACTGATACTTAATAGCCACTTTCTTCTCTATAACCAAAGCTGAACATAAAATCCAGGCCAGAAGAGTTCAGGTATAAAGGAAAACCATTTTTACTCACTGATGCATCTCAGGGCGTGCTCTTAATTACACCACTGCAGAGAAGCACATTTAAGACCACACATGAGGTACTGAGGCCCAAAAAGCTTGAGGCAACAAGCTCAACCATGAGGATGCAGGACCTGAGAAAGCTCTGACTGCCAGCACAACACTGAAGAGCTGCTGACCTACAGCCAGCAGGGCTGGACCTGGGCAGGGACCTCCCTAGGGAGCATCTGCAAGGCCTTGCTGCAGTGGGAGGAAGCCAGTGTGCTAGGACACCTCATTATCCCTGCAGAGCTCGCAGTTTCACCAAAAAAAGGGCCCAGTTTTCTCATTCACCTGCTAGCACTCTACCAAATATATCACTAGTAGATAGGGATTCTGTCTGCGAGGAAGCAAAGACAGATGAAATATTTCACCCAGTGAACAGTCACACCCTTTCACTGCACCTAGGATTTCTCTATCTATGGCCTCCCCACCTAAGCAATTCAGATTGTCAGTATTTCTGGAGATCCTCTCCTTCCTGTCAGTTACCGTTGTCAGAAAAACTAGACATGTTGTAGTTGTGTAGGCTGAAACTAAGAGAATTTTTTTATTTTAGGAACAGTGTGGTGTGAGGCTTGTCTGCATCACTCACATGGCTGAGTGGAGACTGAGGCAAGCTGGAGCTGAAAAGCTAAACTAACGGGGACAGGAAAACTCCAGGACAATTATTTAATGCCATTCTGTTAATTAGTTACTGCATGGAAAAGCCAGTGCAAAGTTACGCAGAAGAGAAGGTCTGCCCCTGCAATAGATATAGGGGCAATGGGAGTTCAGAGGAGGTAAAACCAGCAAATTTTGCCATGTAGCAGAAGTATACAGGCGCTTCACATTCTTGTGTGAAAAAATTCCACCATTAAAACTGCAAGTAATTTTAGAAGAACTACTAGTAGAAGAACTGCCAGTTACATATACCTCTGTTTAAATTATTCATTCCAGGCACGCACGGAATGGTGTTTTCTTTGATATAATTGTCTAGGCATGCATATCAAAACTTGAGTGTGCCTTTTCTTCTGACATCATGTTGGAAGTTAGGATTTTTCCTTTTTTTTTTTTCTTTCTCTCAGGGAATTTTGTCCCATTTGTTGCCTAAGAGACTATAATGACCAGTACTTAAGAGACAAAAGATGTGGCTGGGAAGGGGAAGGGGGGAAGGGTGCAGCTGACCGCTCTCTTAGCTGGCGGGGGGTTTTCTCTTGGGAAGGGCAGAGACACCACAAGATTTTGGCTGGGAGGGTCAGGGGCTGGGCTCAGCTCCTCGCTCTCTCTTGCTCTCAGGATCAGAGGGGAACGGTGGAGTTGCTCTGCTGTTTTCTGCCACTGCCTTGGGCTTTTTTGCTACACTCTAACCCAGCACCCAGTGCCAACCAGGCCCCCCCCGGGCGCCTGCTACATCTGCGGAGTTTCTGCTACATTTTGTTTGTCACCCTGGGTTTGCCCCCCCCTGCCATTTCAGCCACCACTCCGAGGTTCCTGCTGCAGCCCATTTCACCATCCAGAGGGGTGCCAGGATCAGCTGCCCGCCGTGGGTTTGTACAGGAAGCTCCTTTTCTCTCTCTCTCCCTCAGGCTCACCCGCCATTACCCCATGGACAGACGGCCGAGCCCGCGCCACAGCGCCCCCTGCAGCCGCGGGGGAAC
>VZTA01000676.1:23350-38391 GCA_013398855.1 Mohoua ochrocephala
TGCTGTTGCTGCTGTTTGTTCGCCTTGTTATGCATATATATCTATCAGTAAAGAACTGTTATTCTTTTTCTCATATCTTTGCCTGAAAGCACTGTAATTTCGAAGTTATAATTATTTGGAGGGAAGGGGGTCATATTTTCCATTCCAAGGGAGGTTCCCACCTTCCTTGGCAGACACCTGTCTTTCAAACCAAGACGCATTAACAAGTGGATAACTTCACAAACTGCTAGAGTAATAAAGCATGACAAGTTAATAAATATTTTCAAAGACGTTTTTGTTAAAACCAGAAACAGAAGCCAGTTTTTCACTACGTAACCAAACAGCAAAATATACTTTTCATATGACCTAATCTACTTGTTTACGAACAAATGACTGCAAGTAATCACATTTTGACTGACAGAGGCTATATACATAATGAGATTCTAACACATCTGGATCCTTCCAACATTGTGAGTGCAGTGCTTAGCAGCATACATTAACAGGATAATCAGGCAGAGCCACTCCTGAACACGCACTTCACACAGCACAGTTAATCTGAAATTCCCCATTTGCCACACTTTGCCATATCCTGTCTGCCATGCCCACATAATGATCCACAAACACCCACACAACTGAGCTTCTCCTCTCTATCCGGGGTTGGAGATGTATTTCACCAACAGAAAATAATGTCATCTATTCAGAAAAGCATAGCCACACATTTATCCGAGGTATTCAAAGAATCACATCACTGGGCCAAGGATGCCTGCTCCCACAACCAGAAAGGAACACGGAGTGAGCGAATTACTTCACATCACTGGCCACACTGCATAAATGCACCAGCTGCTTTTCCTCAGGCAAGCAATGAAGAGAGGAGAAAGTGCAAACTAGCACTGCTCATTGCCCACGCTGCCCCAACAGTGGCAGAAATCCTGCCCTCCTGCTGTGGCCACCAGCAGAGCTCCCACCAACACTTACACAGCCAGGTTGGCGGCCACGGTATTTTCCCAAAAACAGTTTCTGTAAAGCAAAGCAGAAATCATTGGTTTCTTGGCACTGCCTGGTGTAACCCTGCAAGCTGTGCCACACAGCAAGTGGTGCAGGTGTGAGGATGGCACATACACCCGAGAGCAGAAGAAGGGAGTTCTGCAGATCTTCACTCTTCCACCAGCACATCTCACAGCTCTTCATCTTTGCTGTGTACCCAAACACGTTTGTGGCTCTATGTCAAGCACCACACTCCTCACTCAAACAACATAATTTGACTCTAAGATTTAGATTCAATTAGAACATTTTTAGGGAATATTTCTGTGGTCAGTGCAAAGACGAATGACTGACTCAAGGGGTTTTCACTTTGCCTTGTTTAAATTATTGTTTTCATGCTTCAGTTGCATTCCCTTAAGAAAATATGAAGCTGTGTAATTTAGTAAATCTGATGGATGTTACTAAAGTATACTGCCACAAATAACTGCTGTAACTACTGCCCTGCACAAGTCTCAAAGAGAAAAAACTCCTGGACCAGGCAAGGGCTGTAGTGAAAGGGGCTCTACACGTTTGAAAGCCTTGGATGAAGATTATGATCCAAACAGACTGTGAAGATGCTCTGGCCTGAAAGCAGCCAGATTTCTGTCACTCGGTGTTTCTCAGCTGTGACACATAAATGTCAAGATGGTAGAAATTACTGAGCTGATTCGAGATACTTGAAGTGATCCTCAGAGCAATGCAAAATTGAGACTCAGCCCTGCAATCAGCTGCCCACTGACAAACTTTCTGTTGGTATCTTAATTCTCACCAGATGGATTTAGCAGTGGTCTAGGGCAAGGGTCTATTTGCACTAAAATGACAGAGGAATGGGCACTGGCAGTGCCCAACTTCTGGCAATGTCCACTAACAGCTACCACATTAACAACAGCTGAGGCACACACAGAGCTGACAGGCAAGATGCAACTTTTAAAAAAATATCTTTTAACACTGAAGAAGTACTAGGAGGAGAGAAAAAAAATTTAAAAAGCTCTCTGGAGTCCTCAGTTCTGTAAAAAAACATTATTTAAGAAAAAGTATTCCAAGACAGACATAGTACACAACAAGCAGAGGGCTGATTGACAGAGAACTTACAGATTATGGCCACTGTCACCATTTCTCCTCCAGAAGAAGTAATTATGTGGCCACCTATCCCCCAGGAAACCCTTGGGAACATCAGTATCTAAGGTTTATTCCAGTCAGGGTCAAAAGATGAATGTCAGCATATGAGAAGGATAACAAACACAACCATGTGTCAGACAGCTGCATAAGCCTCAATTACAAGGAAATCAGACAAAAATAGCATATGAGGGGATTTTAAAATAAAAAATAAGAGCTAAGGGCTAATGGGAATGAAGTGCTTAAGCATCTTTAAAATTTTTGCCTCCAAAGCCTACCTTGCTACCTAAGATAGCAACCGTACAACTTGCAATGATTTTTCTTTCAAAACTGCAACTCAGGGAAGACACCTTGAAAGTCCAAGTCCAGTTCCTCACTCCTGCAAGGAACTGCATATAGTCCTGCCCATGAATTTTTGAACTTCCTTCCACATGATTAGACTTCTTACTCCTTTACCAGAAGACTGTTGGAGCTCCTTATGCTTGCATTATAATTTGCAGATTAAATTTATTCAGAGCCAATTTATATTCATTTGCTCTCATGATGACATTGTCTTTTAGCTTAAATTAGGTTTTAAGACCTCCAAGGCACTGATCAAATCTACATAAGAATACAGAGACCTGAGCCTAAGAGTTCCCTTTTCTTAATTCAGAGCTTTGCTTGTGGTGACAATAAAATAAATAATAAAAATTAGTTTTGATAGTTCCACTAGTCTGATGTACTTCCACCACATCTCTAATAAGTGCAAGTGCACTCACATGGAGTCTGATCAAATATATTGTGATGCATTCTAGGTGAGACTGCCTCACCTCTAACAAGTTGCTTATCTGGCTTTACACATATATTGACACTACAAGCTCATGTTTCTATTCTGACCATGAAAAACTAAAGAAAACACAGCAACAAATGGGTAAAAGATCATGTCCCTTTTAGCATTAAAACTGGTGGTGGAACCAACCATCTCAACTCACATAGAAGTCTGGAAAACCACAAAAACCAGCAGGTTCCTTCCCACAGTCAGAATCCGTAATTCCTAGAGGCAGGTTCTTCTCCTTACCAAAAGTCTTGAATTTGGGTTCTCCTTGAAGATTTTTGCCTAGAATAAACTAGTCCTGCAGAGCCTCAGTAGCATCAACAGTGATATAATGCAGGATTAGAAACACCTATTTTATATCTATACAAACAAACATCAGATCTAGAAACTTTACCAAACAAAAATATTTGCCTGATACTTAGCAGAGATTTTACACACTTGCTGTTTTGGCACCTTTGACCACACTGGTAGCATTTCTGTTAGTTACTCCTCAGTCCCAGCTTTGCTAAGAGCAGACTGCACCCTGTGTTTTACCTACTCTACACAAAGGAACAAAAATTCTAGAAACATTGCATAGTTTTTTTAAATTCCTTTCATTATTTGTTTCATGGAATAACTGGTCTGTTTAGCTGTCTTGGCTAAAAGCAAGTTCCAACTCTGAACTCCAGCATTTATCACAATTCAAATGGCAGTGGAAAGCAACATACTTAAATAACTCATGGAATAATATGAAGAAAATGTTGTGCCTAGAATGTTAATGAAAACAGCAAATTAATGTTTCCATTTTCTAATGCAGACAAAAGTAAAGGTTAACAAAAATATGGTTAACAAAAAGCCTCCCTTTTAATTGATTCAAAGCACCAAGGACGCAGGAGATAACAGCAAGCAACTGCTACAAAAATAAAATTGCAGGATGAAATGGGGGAATTTATAAACTATCTTTTGTTTTGTTTCAACAAATACAGATTCCCACAGTCTTTCATGATAAGAGTCCAAGCACTAGATATTCAAAAATTACTGTGAAAAAGAAGGATTTATTTAGGGAAGAGCAGGAGTACTTTCTTTCTAGATAATGCAGTTTCAAAGGACTCAAAGAACAACCGGACAAAATTTCAAAGAACAATTGGACAAAACTCCCTTCAGAAAAGACAATAATACTGAGGTATGGATGATATTTATGTAGATTCTCTATCTTTTTCATGAAGAGACTGAAAAAAGTAGAGCTGGAAAAAACAGACTAAAATGGAGTCACTCACCCAGACATCTGTAGGGAACCACAATGTGCGGGTGACTATTGCACTGCTTCCATCCCCTCTTGCACCAGTTCTGTATTGTAACTGGCTGGTTGGCTTCAACAACGTTGGTGATTTGCAATTCAGGGTAGACCTAGCGTTAAAAGGATAGGAAAAGACAAATGTTATCACAAGTATGTACTCCGAGTCACTGTCACACACATTCGTAACAACACAATATTCATCTTCCTTCTCTTCTCCCTCTTCTGCTGTGTAAAATCTTTATGTCATGGTATGACTGTGTGCACGTACCTGGAAAGCTGGTGTGTCTGTTCATCAGCAAAAGCATGTGGCTGCCAGTTCAGAAAAATTATGGTGGTAACAGCTGACTCTCAAAATTATAACTTGGCCAGTTATGTTTGACTAAGGTAAAGATCAGCTAATCATGGTTAAATACCTTCTCCTCCATGTCTAGGCTACTGCAAAACTCCATATACAGGGCATAATCTCCACACAACTAAACTTAATAGCATGTCTTTATGTTCATCTCAACCATTTTAACAAACATCATAATTCTTTCCTGCTGCAGTCTGCCTAGGACTAAAAGTCTGTTGAAACAGTTATTCATCTGTAGGCTTACATCACCAACTTCTAAATTGCTGAGACCAAAATTCTATCTGCTTTAATACCGCAATACACTTCTACGCCCTATCGTGACACCAGCAAACTTGCTGACTAATTTACTGGCAAACCACAACTTTGGCTTTTTATCCCCCTCAGTCCCTTCATCCCACCCCCCTTTCCTACGCCAACACAGCCTATAGCTCTTGCTTTACATTTTTCAAATTGGCAATTTACCAGCCCTAACATGAAACTCAGAAGGTATTAATTTTCCTTTGCCTTTCCTCAAGCAATCCTTACCAATTTCCAACTGTGTGAGACCTGAGGATTTAAGTGCACTGAAAACTACTGTCTACTTATACCTACCAATGGAAAATAAAACCAGAAATAACTGAAGTAACTGGAGATGGTCCAAAAACATCCTGCAGAGAAGGAACATAACCCCAACAAAAGAAAGCTGGGTTGAGATGGGGTGAATTCTGAGAGTCCAAAACTGGAGCTTGGAAAACTACTCTAAGAGTCTTGACAGACCCACCTCAAGTAAAAAAGATTTGTCTCAATCATGGATCTCCACTGAGGTCATGGCATCTGAGAGCCAGTGCCTCCTGGTACTCCCCAGATTGAAGGTTTAAAAATACGGTAAAAATGAAGCAAGCAGCTTGAGCTAAAGTCTTAAACTTTAAAAGACACTAACAAACAACGGTAGAACCTTCTCAGATTTGAGATCAGTAGTCTTTAAATGAATGTGGCCTAGTCCATATGGGAACAACCAGAAAGCAATCAAAGCATACCTGGAAATAATTGGAAATAATTTCTTACTTTCATTAAGAGACACAAAGGGGCTATTACAATTTTAAAATTGAACTGTATTAACAGCTTAATGCACAAAACAAGGGCAGATACAGTAACAATGCCACGGAAATGACTACGGAAAGAGACACTGCCTAAACAACGCACTTTATGCTAAAGAGCTTGAATATCAACCCTGCCTTCTATTCCAAAATATAATTTATTAATCAGATACTTCTTTCCTCGTGCAAGTACTTCATAGAATCCATCTGTCAGATCTTTGCCAGTTTCAACAGCCCCCTCAGCTCATTACAACTGATGGTCGAAGAAGTACAGAGGCGGAAGGTGCAGCCTGGGATGTTAACCCAGCATACAAGATACAGTGACCTCAAAAAAGCCCACGGGGCAGAACTGGAAAGTGTGAAAGTTTCCTGCACTCAGAAGATTGAAGCTTTACTTTCTTCCTTTGGTCAGCAGGTGGCCAAGGCTGATGGTCATCGTCCACATTACACACAGACCCCCATTTTCACACTGCTTGCAGAAAGTGGCTCCAGAGGAACTTGCTGCTCCCCCTGCTCCATCAGTGCTTCAGATACTGAACTCTGAACTGAAACAGCAGGTTCAAGGAAAGCTCTTGCACATGCTCATGATTCCTGTAGCAGCACTGCCAAAATGGATTAGCAGGAAGCTTCACACCTTAACTGCTGTGTAAATATTACCCTGCAAGGCTCCATGGCTGCCTCAAGAGCTAACAAGCACGATGCGAGAGGAAGATTTGATTTTCTTTGGATACTTCCTTTAGCATTGTCATGCTGAACTCTCCCAGTTCATACCTCCACAAATGTCACACTCACGTAATTAAAGCCCGTGGTTATATAATACTGGGTGCTGTCACAAGCCGTGTGCTTGATATATCACAGTGTCAACTGACATGTTCTCATCAGGGAATGGATAAAATGGATAGACTGGAATGTATAAAAAAGGAAATTAAGACAAAAAACTCAAAACAATTTATTTACCCACATGAACGTGTACATAGCTTTAAAGTGACAGAAAACAGGATTCTGATCCAAAGAACAAAGATACACTAAGTTGCTTTCCTGAGATGAATTTCTAAAGAGTAAGAGCGCACTATTACTGTAGGGCCTCGTTGAAACAATAATATTAGAGGGAAAAATAAGTTCAGATATTATTTTTATTTTATTATTACCCAAAACCACCATTTTAACTGCTGGTTAGTAAAGTGGACCAAATGCTAAGTTGTTAGCAGTATTTGTCAAAAGTACACAAGGACAAAGAAATACAAAGAAGCCTCTTCTTCTGTTACTGCATCAGTTACTAAACTCCTAATTTCTGCTGACAGCTCACACAAAGCTCAGTCCACCCTTTAGGAGAGAAAACAAGCTTTGAATTTCATTATCAATAGGTTAACACCAGTCTATGTACTGAGGAGAGTTCCCCTCACTAGACTTATATATTTGCTCTGAATTGAAGTGGGACCTACTTAGTGGCCCAGAAAAATGAGCCTCGTATTTATTTATAGTGTCCCTAATGAGCCACTGCTCCTTCTACTGTGTCAGCGCAAGGAGCGCTAGAAAGTTGCAAGATGTCCAAATTTTCAACATTATTGTAACTTACTGTAGAGAAGTTCCCTTAATTCATCTTAACAGAAACAGCAGAGAAAGCAGAGATCAATGCAATCTAGAAAACTGAACTGGCAATCAAGAGTTACAGCTGTGTCTTCATTTACTTCCATTTTCATTACCACGTCTCCTTATATACTGACTGAAGAAACAAAAATCTGCAAAGCCATTCAGGCTATTCAGAATTTCATATAATCCTGCTAAAACTTGTGTTTACTACTACCAGCTCTGATGCCACATAGATTTAGGACTAAACTGTAGATGTCCTTAATAAAAGAAAGGGAGAAAATGGGATGAGAAAGCTTTTGGATTGAGCTAGAGAGAAAATCTTTACCAATTACTGTCATAGGCAAGAGAGACTCAACTTGGGGAAAAATATTTTTAATTCCCAATTAAAGGAATTTAAAGGGAATGTAGTGGGACAAGCACTGATCTCTTCTCTGACCAGTGGGAACAGCATGAAGCTGAGTCAGGGAAGGTTTAGGTTGGGTATTGAGAAAGATTCTTCACCCAGATGGTAGTTGGGCACTGGAACAGGTTCCCTAGGGAGTAGTCACAGCACCAAACCTGACAAGAGTTCAAGAAGTGTTTGGACAATGTTCTCGGGCACATGGTGGCATTGTTGGGGCTGTTTTGTGCAGGGCCAGGAGTTGGACTTTGCTGACCCCTGTGAGTTCCTTCCAACTCAGGATAATCAATGATTCTATGAAATGGCGTTTGTATCTGTCTACATACGAAGGTGTTGATACCACTAGCTGGATATGTGCCACCCAAGTGGAAATCAGAAACTATTTTGAAACAAATCTGAGAAAACCAAAGAGGCTGTGACAGAGGACAACACTAAAGCAAAGAAGCAGCTGAACCACTTCCACCACAGCTGCCTTTCCCGCCAGCGTAAGGAAGAGCAGCCAAGAGGCCTCTCAGCATGGTCGGCGCAGGCGGGTGCACCCCCAAACCTCTCCTCTAGCCCTCTTTGAGGATTGCCCTGATCCCTATAGAATCACAGACTTGTTAAGATTGGAAGGGAGCTCTGGGGGTCATCAGGCCCAACCTCCCTGCTCAAGGAGGGCCACCCAGAGCTGACTGCTCAGGACTGTGTCCAGATGGCTTTTGAATATCTTCAGGGATGGAGACTCCAGAGCCATCCAACCTCTGCCAGCACTCAAATACGAGCATTATATGCAACTGAAATCTCTATGAGAGATACTTTTTGGTTTTTTAGATCAGTGTCTGATACATGATTATATAAATAAGTTTCTCCATCCAGTCACACATGCTCAGCACATTTTGATTCAATCTTGAAGTAGTACTTGAGTGTAATCATGAGGCAGTCATCTCTCATACTAGAACACTTTTAAATTCAAAAACTTAGTATTTCACCTAGATATTATTCATTATGTCCCTCATCTTCTAGAGTAACTCTGACTATTCAGAATATTGCTTCTTTCATCATATTTTCAAACAAAATTTTAAAAGGTTTTCAAGGTTAGTTGATGATTAGGAGATTAGTGAAGCTATTTCAATTTATATCTTCAGTTTTTATTAGACAATCAAAACAATAGCAATATAAATAACTATATGTAAATCTTGAAGCACTATAAGTGTATATGATTGGAATTAGTGGTACAGATTTATTCTTACTTCTCCTTGAACATAAGGATCTTTTCCTGTATATTCTAAGAGCAGAATCACCATCGAGAAGAGAACAAGATTCAGAGTAACAAATGGTATGAACTCCTAATGGAATATGCTCCATTCATGGAAACTGTAAAATGGAACACACATGTACACACTTGCACATAAAAACATGTATGCACACCCCTTGTGAAATACAGAGTGGTGCTACACCTTAACATGAATTTAATGGGGGAAAAAAAAAAAGAAAAAAAATAGTATCTTTAGAGAATGTAAAGCACAATCAGGAATTGGTATACATCTTTACCAACAGTTTGAAATTCCAGACAACCTGGCAAGAGGCAAGAAAAAAAATCTTTAAAACTAAGGTGCAAAATTAACACGTAATTAATTGCCATTTTTTAATTTAAACCCCTTAGCATCGTTCTCCAAACTGCATCCCACATCAGTTAGAATTCTGAGTGCTCTAAATCCGACATATGTATTCATTTAATTGCCAGTCTGAAGTGGACATATTTTCTTCTTATTGTTTCCTTCTATTCTTTCTCCTTCATCCTTCAGTTGTTTGCTGTACCTACTCGTGATATCCCGGTTTAAATTAGATCACGCATTTGTGGGTTTTAAATCTTCCTTTTACCCTAAGTTTCAGCATCTGGCACAGCAAGACTTTTAAGCCAGACTGAATTCAAATGTTATCTTCAACTCTCTACTGTCACAAGGAGAAAAGGCTGCTCAGTCTCTCAGAAAGCACAATGTCCAGACTCTCTGCAGCGTACCACCGAACAACTCGTGCTGACATACCCTGTATCTGACAGGAACTTATGAGCTGGAATTCTGCTTGAAGTCCATCTCAGGTAGTCAGTGACAGTATCTATATTAAAAACTAAATCCAAGAGTGACTACAGAAATGCTAGAAAGGAATATTCATACAGATAAGAGAAGTGGAGAAGCAATTACAGCTGTAAATAGTTAGAACAAAAATAAGGGTGTTTTTAGCAGTTGCATCTTTAGCAACTTGAATCACTTGAATACTTAAAGGGAAGATAACTCAAAGGAGGATAGAGATTGATTACATCCAGACTTTCCTTGCCTGCTATCCCCCTACAGCTTTCCCCAAAAAAGAAAACAAACAACGAAACAAGTTGGTCTGTGGACAAGTTTACTCCTACCTGAACACTGCAACTTCATGTGTTGAATATTCTATACTTACAATATCAATGTTACTTTAATAAAAAGAACCATTCACAGAAATTATCGGACAATCTGCTTTTTAAAATTGTAAACAAAAATCACAGATGTGACACAGGCAACTATTTACCTCTGTGCTTTAAATGAGCAAAGAAAAGTTTTATCACATCAGTGAAGTAATCTGCAAACAGATACTACAAGCACAAAAGACTACACACATTTAATAGCCAGCGTTTAGGAAGACTAGGGTCTTAAAACTGCTTGTGGAAAAGATCCTTTGACAGCAATGGCATCTGAAGGATAACTAAACAATGCTTCAAGTATGAGAACAAGCTTTCAATTCCAGATCAACAAACTACAGTTGGATCAAAAACTATTTCTATTCCTTAAAGTATATGTAGACTCTATAAAAATTCTGCTTCCCAGAATTTTGCATTGATGTGTTGAAGAGCAGCAACAAGCAGACATGCTACATTCATTTCCAACTGTTTGGCATATCCATGGAGAGGAAGAATAGGATAATTATTTCTGTATGTCCATACACGGTGTCTCTGCAAGCTTTCCAATCTATAACCTGGGAAGCAGCGACAATGCAGAGTCCCAGATTAGCTGCAGCAGGAGTGGTGTCACATGAGTAGCAGTGACAAAAACACCATCAACCCTAAAAGATACGTCCTGTTCTCAGTCTTGCACTCTGTGTCCAGAAAACAGACAGCTATATGCAGAATAAAGTTACTAAGTGTCTCAGGTAAAAATATCCGAGTTCATTACTGCTTTTTACAACAACTATTTTACATTACTTTACAGTAGCTCCGTGGCTTTCCCTCTGAGAGCCCCCCTGGCCAGGAACAATCACCCCTCCGATCCAGAGCACTCCCATCAACAGCACAACACCCTTCCTTCTCTGCCACGTCTCTGTGGCCTCAGCTGTGTCCTGCCACGTCTGACCACACTCAACCACTTGGCTCCTGGCTTTCTCAGCCATCAGGCCCTTCTACACACAGAAGCAAGGCTACAGGGCTAGCTGAAGCTGGCATCCAAACTTTTCCTGTCACTCTCTGTAACCCAAGCAAAGCCTTCACTTGCTCGAAGAGAATTATGAGAATCAAGCCCAGCATCAGCTGCATTGGAGCAGTTTTGAAATTCTCTGTCGTGGGCCAACATGAGAAGTAGCAAGGCAACCAAGAAGGAACAGCTCTGCCCCTGTACCACAAGTCCCAGGCATCCACTGCTGCAAGTTAATCAGCATAACATCTCAGGTATTTGCACTAACTTCCAGCAGCCACTTGGGCAGAGTGTATGCATCTACCCTTTTAACCCCGCAGCTTAAAAGAAAAAGCTTAACAGTAATCAATTCCTAAACTAAAACCCACACCCAATTACTTAGCATAAATAAATAATCCCAGGCTGAATGTCTTCCAAACCAGCCAGGGATTTTTTTCTTTTAATTAAATCCTGAGGACAGATTTCCAGAGATGTACTGCTTCTTATCTTCAGCCACATCCTCTTGCATCCATCCATAACATTCTTTCATGTTTAATAGCTCCAGCCTCACTAGCTATCGGAGCCAACCCTCAGCCTCACCTAGGAGTTTCACATACTGCTCTTATAACTATTTCTTTGGGCCCATCTAATAAATCACCCTCCTTTCCAACATCTCGGCTGCTTCACTGCTACACACAGAGTTGCTGTTCAAGAGTTTCCTGACACGAAATTCACGCACTATTTCAACTCCTTTCACCCCAACTCTTGCTTCTCCAATCCACTCATCCCGGCATCCTGTTAGTTCTCATTTCCAGTCCTTCTGCCCACTCAGTGACTTTTAAGTTCCGTGCTAAAACCCAAATGCTATCCTCTTTTCTTAAGTCCTCTTCCTTTTTCCTCTAGGCATGCAAAGTCAGCAAACATTTCAACACTCAAATTAGTTTTCTTCTTTACCAATCTTTTCCTATGGAAAGGAAAGCAAAGCAAAACAAAACATGCAGGTGTGAGTGTATGTGTGAGAGCAAGAAGGGAGATGATGAACCTTCTAGGCAATAACCACACATTAGGGGGAGATGGGGTCAGAGATCAAGATGTTGCTGCAGTTTTTACTCCTGGTCGTGACAACGTGCACTTAGGCTTTTCTCTGTGAGCAGGGTACATAAAACATCTTGAAATATCATTCCAATTGCCCTGGGTGTTGAGAGTGGTAGAAACACAAGCTGGTTTTAGTGCAGTGACCAATTGGGTTGGTTCACTCATATGAAGCTTCATACATACATGATCTCTTCTCTTAAAATTTCCTAATGTGCTTTTTTCTGGAATTCCATGCAAGACTGCCACTTCCCCTGTAATTAAAGTGTTCAGAAAGGCTGCCAGCCATGAGGCAGCCTGCTCCACCCTAATCCATGCACCAGGCACCATGTTTTAACACAGACCGAAACTGAACACGTGCATTGGCTTTCTCTTAACGCTTTTCTCTGCACACGGGGAAGGCAGAAGCCTATGAAAGCAGAAGTAAGGCTGCACAGTCAAACACATTCTCCTCACTGCCTTTCAGGTTCTTGATTTTATAGCACAAATGTCTGTATGCAGTAAGAAAACCAAACCAAAACTTGAGCCCTGCCAAGAATATTCTGTTTACCACATCAGGTTCTCTAAAGCCTCTCTTGAGTAATTGCAGAGGATATCCAGCTTTTCATACTGTGCAACTTCAGAGTAAACAGGGCTGGACTTACACTCTCTTCTAAGCTGCTTCCCTGTCCACTTTAAGCACAACAAGCACTTCTACTTCTCCATAGGCAGAGTATTTTATTCAGAGTCAGCAAAGTCCACTTTGTCACGTGGAACACCACAAGCCTGTTCACAGATTCACTCCCCTCGAGTTGAAACCTCATCTGCCTGTTACTCCACAGCATCACCAGAAGCAATTAACAGTTTGGGGTTTGGGGGTGTTGATGGTTTTTTGCCTTTTTTTACTTCTGTGCTTGTACTTTTTAATTATATTTCTGCATGAATAAGGTTAAGTATTAGAGCAGTGAGACAGAATAATACCTAATCAAGCTAACAGGGTATTTTTATCGCAAAGTAACATATCATGCACAAAGGACTGCTGTCCTCCCAGAAAGGGGGTGGATGGGAAGGGGGAAGGGGGAAAAGCAGCCAGAAGTAATTTAAAAATAATAACAAAGATCTCCTCCTTTAGGCATGATACAATATTTCATCCACCCACTTCCCTCTTTAAGGGTTGCCTCAGGCACTGTGGCACCAGATCAAGGAAGGTGGGACAGTGTAAGCAGTGAGAGAGCCTTGGTCTGGTTTGCCAGGTTCTGCAGGCTGCCATCCCTCCCAACAGCACAGTCCGTGGGAGGAAGGTGAGGCACAGAGGAGCTCCTGGCAGCAGCTCCTCAATCACATCAATATACAAAATGCCAATGATCCACATAAAACAACTAATACACAAGGAAGGTGCTTAAACAAAACTGTGTCGGCTACAGCACCAGCACCCTGGAGACTGCAATAAAGGCTCAGTTGCCTTGATGCCTTGTGGTGGCCACCTAAAAACAGAGACTAGACAAGAATAAGAGAATAAAAGGAGGTATTTATTTGAAGGGCCTTCAAAGGTACACCCTGGGCAGTCAAAAGGCTACACCCAAGATGGACCCTGGGTCAGGAGTTCTTCACACAGGTTCTTTGATAAGTTTGGTTCATTTGCATATCAGGGTTAATTCTCCAATTAGAACCTCATTTCATGATGGAATTACCCCAAGTTTGCCCCCCCTTTAGAGGCTTTTAGTTTACACATTTTGGGGCCTGGTGTCCTTGGAGTGGAAGCCTGCAGAGGTTTGTTATGTCTGACCAGCATGAGAGAACAGCAGCTGACAGGCCACAAGAAACTTCAGAGTCACACACCAGGCAGCACAGGATTTCAAAAATATAAAAGTTAAAACCTAAGGCATCAACCTGATGTGGATCTTCAGGAGCAATCTTTACTATTCTTTTAAAAAAGCAAATATGAGAAGAAAAAAATAAAAATAAAGGAAAAAAACCCCAAAAAACCCACAACAAACCCCCAAAGAGCCAAACAACAAAGTCTGACCTTTCTTTTTGTGGTATTATCATAACGAAGATGAAATGCTGCATTTCCCCTCAAGCACGATATGTTTCAAAAAGGGCTGGCAGGGAAAGAAGCAGATCTTGTGCCAGCAGTTTCTGCCCAAGGATGGGGCACCATTCTGAAGGCATGAAATAAAGAATGCAACCACTTTGTGAAAATCACTACATGCCCAAAAGTTACTACTTCCTTCTCCCCCAGATTTTCAAAGAAATCATTAATAAAAGTGGGCTATAATATGCATATTTAAAATCATCAAATTACCTACCTGAATTACTTTCACAAGCCTTACCTAAAGAAAGCTCCCCCCTTTCTCTAAAATGGGAACATATGTGGCTGAGTTGTTGGTTATGCTTGTTGAGGAAATCACAGTACAAAATATATCTAAGCTGTAGCAGAAAATCTGTGAAAACATACTTGGAAAAACCCAATTGTTCTCTACTGACGTATTTCCAAGTTCCACTGCTTACAAAATGACCTACTTTATGTCAAAGTTGTCTTCGAGGCCATGCAAAACCTATCACATAGTAACAGGCCCAGGAACTCATTTTTCATAATCTAATTAATTTATGCATTCTTGAGTTTATGCAGATATAGCCAAAGGGTAATTTATTATTCTAAGAGCCTAGATTCACTTGTATGATGCCCCAAGAGACAAACACGGCTGTGATTTCCTTTTTCATGAAACCAACTTCAGGCTCAAGTGCCAAGAATGTGAAGTGGTAACAAAAGGTCATATTCTGAAACAGTGGCTGTACTTCACCACCAAGGACACAAGAAAACCATGTGTGGTTTGGTCCACTAGTAAAAGCTATACAGAAAAAGTCAGGGAAGTCTGCAAGTTAAAATGGACCACCTGACATTCTAAAATAAAAGTTGACCTCAAAAGGAAAGAAAAAATAAAGGAA
>VZTA01000678.1:0-24001 GCA_013398855.1 Mohoua ochrocephala
AAAAAATCATCATGGCATCAGGTTCATGGTGGTCCACATCCAGCAGGAGGAAGTCAGCCCTTGCACTCAGATGACTGCTAGCATGTTTACAGCCACACCATGTAACACTGCTCAGAACAAATCTTTGCAAGAAAGTGCTCAGAACAACAACCTCTATTGGCACCTTAGAGTTTGTCTTCCCTAATATTAACCCCAGTACAAAAATCTTATTTAGAGCTGAGGTAAAAGCTTTCTGTAGCCAGGCATTGTTTTGCGATGTTCCAAACCATCTCTCTCTCCCGTGAACTGCAACACAAAGCTTTTCCTCACTGTTTGGGGATGTTATTTCTGTTCACTTTGGAACAAACAGCATCAAAGGATCTAAAACCATTTCTGCTCACATTTTTAATTCGTTTTAATTCTCCCCTGCTGGACTATCATCATCAGAGACCTTATTGCTTCCACCATCTTCTGCTACTTCTTGCAGATTTTTTTGCCCTAGAGACTTTAGAAGTTGGTTTGTTTTAGCCCTAACTCATTCCCTTTCTAAATTCAATGTTTACATTAGTCAGTATCTTGACATACAATTTATTTGACTAATTGTTTAATGACCTATGAAAAAGTTGTTTAAAACCCATACATTAGTAGAGCTGCAGAAGAATATACATCACTTCTTCCTGTTCTTTACACAGGTACTTGTTTAGATATATATAATGAAAACAAACATATATCTTTCACATGTCACTGTGCTCCCTTAGCTTCCCAAAGTGTGGCATGAAAGGAGCAGTTTTCACAGTCAAAATGACACAGATCAAGTTTTCACTTTTAAAGTACTTTTCCTTAATCACTTCCTGCACCTCTTTCCTAGTCTGCATATTTTAATGATTATGAATTGTTACGCAGTACAATAAAGACTTTGTAATTAGGTAATATGGTTTTCCAGAATAAAAATCTTATATATGAGCGAAATATGCAATTAAGTCATCAACAGCTTTACTGAAGTATTCCTTTCCCACTGCAAGTTCATCTTTCCCTTCCTTGTCCGCCTTCCTTGGCTGTTTCTGATGCTTGTGTCAAGAAACAGAAGCTAAAAAATGGCTCACCTTTCACATTATGTACAAGAACTGTTTAAAGACACCATGATGAAGAAATCCATAATAGTTACAACTAGCATGGGGGAGTCAGGCACCCATCTGTGTTCCCTGTTTATTCCCAGAGACTACTTAGACACAGACTTGAGTGTCTCCTGTAGAAATGGACGTGACTCACACAAGGATACACCAGACACTGAACACCACTAATTACTTTACTCTCTGTCCCAAAGCAGAGTCAAAAATGCAGTCAGTTTTCTCGAGAAGCTCATGCACTCAAACCACCATGAGGAGTCGAAGAAGTCACAAGAAATGGCAGTGGATGCTCTAAACCAATGAGCCAAAATTCCCTGATTCAGTGCTAGGCATTTGTCTCGGTCAGCTTTCCAAACACAATGTGCTCCTTTGGCAGTGGGACAGAGCCACTGCTGTGCAATGCTCCCTGCCACCAGGTCCTCCTCAGCACTGCACAGATTATTCTTGCCAGGTGAGTCACTGTCCTTAGAGGGATGTCAGCCTCTTTCACTCAGGAATAGCTTCTTAATTATTCCAGAAGAATTTATGGCATGGATGCCTTAGGTTTTAACTTTTATATGTTTCAAACCCTGCCCTGCCTGGTGTGTAACTCTGGAGTTCCTTGTGCCCTGGGAGCTGCTGTTCTCTCCTGCTGGTCACACACAACAAACCTCTGCAGGTTCCCATCCAAGGACACCAGGCCCAAAATGTGTCAACAAAAAGCCTCTAAAGGGGTGCAAACTTGGGGTAATTCCATCATGAAACTGAGGTTATAATTGGAGAATTAACCCTGATATGCAAATGAACCAAACTTATCAAAGTGTGAAGAACCCATGACCCAGGGTCCATCTGGGGTGGAGCCTCTGGACTGCCCAGGGTGTACCTGTGAAGGCCCTTCAAATAAATACCTTCCTTTATTCTCTTAATTCTTGTCTGGTCTCTGTGTTTTAGGTGGCCACGTAAGGCATCAGCATGTCAGTCAAGTTGGTAAAGGCATGGTTAAAAGAATTTAAGATAACTCTGTGCCTCCTCCCATTCTGATGGTGTTGTCCTTATGGACTGTACTAGAGAAGGAAGAAAAAGGGGCCAAGGAGAATTATTTCAGAGACACCAGGACTCAGGAGATACCAATTCAAACAGAGGCAAATTATATATAACACACCAGCTGCAACACCTCTGATGGCTTGGTGCTTCAGGACCTTGGTGAACGTGTGCATGCTCAGCAAGGCAATGCAAACATCTGCAACCCCGGGATTCTGTGCTCCCCACACGACAGGCTGACATCATGGAGAGCAAAGTGAGAGCAGTTTAAGGACTCAACACCACATCCCCACTTGCATTGATACAACTGCATGCAAAGCAAGGCTGGAAACCAGATTATTGAGGTTGCGACCATTAAAAAAAAACCCTAAAACATTGCCAACCTATCAAAAAACCACACAGCAAACTAGTTAACCCTTTTTTGGAATAATTTTCAATCGTAATTCTTTGAAAACTCAGCTTACAATGAAGCATAGGAAGCACTTCTAACAGCACAGCTGAAGGAACTGTACTTTGCTGTAAAGGACAGGAGCAACTGGTCAGAGGCAGAAAAAAGTTCTAAAGCCAGTTTTGCATTGAATCCACTATACTATCGAGTTTCTCCCAAAAAATGGTAAAAATATACAAATAAAACAAAATTCAACTGGAATTCAAGGCTCTCAGCAGTTCTAACAAGTTGGAGTCTGAAAACCTGGCCCTCAATGCATGTATGTAGAGCACAAATAAATTCTTATTTTTATGCCTACCCACAAAGAAAAAGCAAAAGACTGAAATAAGGAAATTACTGGATATATTCAGATGGATAAGTATCTTGTAAAATGAATAACTAGGCAAGGAAAATCATTAACAATAGAGCCATCTGCTGTATTTCAAAAAAACTACACCAGCAGAATTCTGAGAATGGTAAAATGCTTTCCAAGCTGAATTTTTCACTACTCAGTGGTACAAAAAGTGATCATAATGATTAGTGCATCAGTTTAAATAACAGGAAACGTGTATTTCTTACACCTCTTCTAATTAAAAGCGATATTTAGTGGCATAATACTGATCCTCTGTGTCTAATGATACTAATTGACATTGTAGCTGGGCTTATTATAAGCCTGAAATGCTCTCCATTCCACTCGAATCAGACAAGCACAGAATTGTGTACGGTGACAGTGAGGTCAGCAGCAAGCTGAATATTTATTTAAATACTGACAAGACACATGATTACGTTTTTCTTGCTTTAAAGAAGAATTTTGAGTCTGAAGAAAAAAAAAAGTGGGAAAAAAAAAATCAACACAAAAAAGGAGGGGAAGTCTAGAAGACAGACTAACCCAAGTGGTTCTTAGTATATCTTTACACTTCTAGAAATAAACTTGAGGAGCCCTCTTTCAAGCACGGTGGGGAAAGCAAATGCCTGGATGCCAATTCCCAGTTCTGCATCTCCAATACACAGCACTAAAACACAGAACTAAAATCCTGGTTAAACTAGGAAAAATTGTACCAGCACAGACCCAAAGCTGCAGAGAGAGAATATACTGCTGAAAAGCTGGGCTCAAACGGGGGCTAAGCTGTGCAAAGAAGTCACACCTACAAAGTAAGCATAGCCCCTGGAAACTGTCCTGGTCACTGGAAGGCTGCTTTGCTGAGCTGCTCTCTCAGAGGTGGTTAGAAGTGATCATAAACCAAAAATGAGAGCTTTTAGCATTAATCTTCATGGGGAAGTGCCCCTTGCATTTCAAAGGGACATCCGATCTATAGGTCGCCACAACTGCCTCCACAAGTGTATCTGCCCTGAACATCCTTATTAAATATTCTGATCAGATCAGATGTTTGACAACGAATTTTACTTGTTCCTACAACCCTTGCCATTCAGAAGTTTGTTATTTAACATTTCATGCGGTTTTTGTAGGTTATAGAAAACGAGTGACACTTCATTACTCCACCTGCAACTTCAGTAATTGCTAGGCAAGTTTTTTCTGCTATCGACAAAACCAAACTTCCACGACTAGAATTTTTTAAGCCTCATAAATAATATAGCAAAGGCATTCTTAGCTTAAAAGGAAAACCAAGTGTACTTACCTGCCATCATAGCTATCATACTGGCTTTGTAGACATTAGCAAGGGACCCTAGTTCACCTGTTGCCAAGATTGTTTTCATGTGAGCTTCTCCACAGGCCGCACGGCACAGACGGATCTCCTCGTAGAGACCTGGGGATAAAAAGCATGTGGAAATGATCAAAGTTGCCTGAGAGATATTTTCAAGTATGGCTGTAATTTCCACTTCTGGATTAATTTCCAATCTTATAATTAGTCGTAGCACTCAGTTAAGTTTTGTAAGTTCAATAAATTACATGACTGGAGGTAATTAACAATGCCGTGCAGTTTCAGACTTTACCTAATAGCTATTAATGTCTGTTCTCTCAAAACTACAAATGTGAGCAGTGTACCAAAAACCCAGGAATACATCAGGAGCAAAAAAGGCTATGAGAGTAAAGATTGGTCTTAAACCAGCTTTTCCAGCAGTAAATATGGCAGCACATTGAATCAGTACTCAAAGACAGCTGTGTTTTCCAGTGTACCTGGCCAGTGAAACCCTCCCACCCTTCCTGGTAAAATTTAGCAGTGCTCCCACAAAAGTTTAAACAGAGAGAGACTAAAAGAGCTAGAAATTAATGAAGCATTGCTGTCAGAAGTTGGCCACTTGGGGATGTTTAAGATTGCTCCAGTGTGGGGAGAAAAGCAGCTCTTACAGTGAACAGCCACCATTTCTGGATTGTGAATTAAAAAAAACTAAGATGCAAAATAAACAAATGGGATGCTTTGCAAGAGGGTCCTTTTCATAGAATCACCACGTTGGAAGAGACCTTCAAGATCACCGAGTCCAACCCATGCCCTAACACCACCCCAACTAAACCATGGCACTGAGTGCCACATCCAATCTTTTTTTAAACACCTTCAGGGATGGTGACTCCGCCACCTCCCCGGGCAGACAATTCCAGAACTTTATCACTCTTTCAGTAAAAAACTTCTTCCTAACATCCAACCTAAACTTCCCCTGGTGCAGCTTGAGACTGTGTACTCTTGTTCTGTCAGTTGTTGCCTGGAAAAAGAGACCAACCCCCAGCTGACCACAACCACCCTTCAGGGAGTTGCAGAGAGTGATTTGGTCACCTCTGTGTCTTCTTTTCTCCAGGCTAAACAACCCCAGCTCCCTCAGTTGTTCCTCATAGGGCTTGTGTTCCAAGCCCTTCACCAGCCTTGTCACTCTCCTTTGGACACGTTCAAGTGTCTCAACGTCCTTCCTGAACCGAGGAGCCCAGAACTGGACACAGCACTCGAGTACTGGATACAAACTGTACTCGATCTTCAAACACACAATCAAAAAGTTCTTTGATAGAGGGCTAAAATTCAGCTTTAAAGAAGTCTCACTAAAACAGTCCAGGCTATAAAGACTCATTTTTTTTCAGCAATATGAGAATTCTTTTCCCCTCAGCCCTTAAGTGAGATCTGGAAGCGTAGGGCAGGGTTTGCCACCTGTGGTAGGGCCCGCATCCGACCGATGCCGTCGTCACACCAGGGTGTCCAGGGCTGGAACTGCTGGGGTGGCCTTCTGGGACGTGCTGCACACATTAGCAGACAACTGGCTAACGCACTTAGCAAGTCCCTTTATAGGCACCAGGCTTCACCTTGTTTCTTACTGTGTACCAAAGGTGTGAATTAATCAGTACTAGCATGCAGTCTAACATGTTTTATTGATCAATTGATGATGCTCCAGAAACCTACATCAAGTCGAGGCTCGAAAAGGAAACACAAAGGACCTGTGCTATTTTTTTGTGCATTTAATAACCCTGCTCATGTTAGATCCAAACGAAATCTCTTTTTGTGGAGCGACTCTTTCCCGAAGCTTTTGAAAACCCAGAGAAAGCAGCTTTCTTGTTCTCCTAGTTTCGGTAACAAGAGGAAAAAGTTTTCCCTACCTTTGAGATACGCCACCAAAAGTGTCAAAATAAAATCAACAAAATGTACATTTAGGTTGGATTCCATGAAAAGAAATTACATCCTCGCAGCTGTTGTTCCCTGGCACTGCAGCTCCAGCACCCTCCCTGTAGTTGGAAGGTACTTTTACATGCAATTAGCGTCAAGCTGGTTTGAACAGGCTCACTACCTGCCAGCACACATCATCCCACGGACAGGAACGACTCAGGATCCTCAATCATCCGTGTCTGTCAGGTTAGCTGAGGTGGAGGAGAAGTGGGCACACTTTAATGGGGCAGGTGTGTAGGTAAGAAATGCTGTTCTTTATTCAGAGACCAATTATTGCAGACAATAGCTGACATTCATAGGGCATTTTCAACCCCACGGTAAAAGTACAGCTAGAAATGCAACTACATCTGGGACAGAGCAAATTAAGCAAAGCATCCCATTCCCAGTGCAAGCTGGAACTGCTTTGATACAGAACAAGTGTAAAAACTCCTACTCCTTTCAAAAATAAAAAGAGAAGTTTCAGTACTCAGTCAGATTTAAATCAAGGCACAAATAATGGGATTATCCTGAAACTCTTCGGCAAATGTCTGTAACACGGGTGGAGTTAATCACAGTTGAAAATGTACTCAGTGTTTCAAGGAGTCCTGGGCTTCCTGTGGGACAGTCTGTGCTGCCAAAAAGTCCAACACTTAACGACTCAGTTCCATCCAACTGAACAGCAACAGGATCAAAGCTGGATGCTACAAATCCAGGAATACCTGTGACCTGTGCAGAACACCAGCAACCGGCACAGCAGACACAGCTTTTCTGGTTAGCAGCAGTGGCACAAAGATTTTGGTCAAAAAACTCTATCACAGGAAACCCTGCAGGCATATTTTCAACTGTGAGCTAAGAACGCCATGAAGAGGCAGCAAGATAATTTCTTTTTGACTCGTAAAAACAAAGACAAGAAAAAAAAGCAAAAGCTCTCCAAGCAAATGGCCAGTACTCTGCAGCATCTCGAACAAAGCACCAACATTATCCATTCTAAAAGTACTCTAAATCTTAATCCGGGGGGGAAAAAAACAAAAAAGCAAAAAAATCCAAGAAAACCCAAACCAATAAACCCACAAAAAAAAAAACCCCAAAGCAAGCCACCCTGTATAGAATATACCTGGAGCCAGATGCTCACTAATATAGTCTGCAGTAGCTCTACTGACTTAGCTGTTAAAATGGATGTGACATAAGAACTCTTCTACTTTGCACCACTTGAGATACCTGACAGCTTTAATGAACTTTAGATCTGCTTTTACTGGATGCATTTATAGAAGTCAGAAAAAATCAGATTTTGTAGGGGAAAAAAATGCTTTCATAGCTGTGGTTTTAATTTCACTGCTATGAAACACAAGAGCTGGAAGCTTTTTTGTAGCTTTCCTAACACTGTGAATATTTAGTACATTATACTGAATTTTAGCAGCTATTAAATACATCAAAGAAAAGGTTCCTTCCTGTATATATTTCCCAAGCAAACATCCCTGAAAATTCCTGCTGGCTATAAACTGGACTATATTGCCTAGATGGTCTGTTACTTTGGTGTAACACATTAGTCCTAAAAATCACAAAATAAAGGGGATAATCCGTATCTCCTGCAAAGGAAATGAAAATACCGAAGGAGGAAAAAAACCACACTGCTTGATTTTTTATGAAATAGCTCTCCTTCAAAAATGTGGTGATAAAATCACCTTTTTAAAAAAATCAAATTTTTGGGTTTTTTTATCTAGTCAGTCACAATGACTGATGTTAGGGGTAGGAATTGAGATGAGAAGATGTTTCGGTTTCTGTTAGCCCAAAAGATCAAGGTAATTGTGATGGGAAACTGGAAAATGAGCTGGAGCCCCTTCTGTCTGGCATGTTAATGGCAGGTTTGTTAACAAAATGACAAGCACGAGGCTATCAGCACAACACAACCCCCTCGGTTCTGCTCTCAGCCACATATGTGCCACTCCAGGCTCCGGTGATTCGCATGGAGCTGGAAACAGAGCTCGGCTTCAGGAGCCCGAGGTGCTGCTGGCAACACGAGACGGAAACCGTGCAGCTGGGCTTTGAGATCCCGGGGCACTCTGCACATCCAGAAATGGTAAATCCAACTACAGCGCTCCTGAGCGATGTGAGGGGTCTTCTCCAAGTCTCTGCAGAGGGGAGCGTGTTTTGCCTGCGCTGTCTGTGAAGTATGAGGCACAAAACAGGGTCCCAATCCCTGAGCAAAGCCTCTAAACTCACATCTGAAAAACCGGCAGAAGTGAAAAGCAGTTTTCATACTGAGGTTATACCTAATGTGTATCACGGATGCAGCCATGCTCAAATTTCTTAGAGAACACTGTTTTCCCTTCTCTCACAGGAAAATTCAACTGCCCTAGAGCAAATGATGGATTAACGATGCTCCTGAAGCCACTGACAGTGCAGCATGCCCAGGTGTTTGCTGAAAGCTGTGACAATGGCATCAACATCACTGCACCCCACGCAACTTCAGGAAATACAGCAAATATTGATAACAGGGGGAAAAAAAGAATAATAAATAGATCCAATTCCTTTCAACAATTTGCTGGTTAGACTGATCACTCCTCACATAAAGGCTCCACATTCTGTGTCTAAAGGAAGTATCCAAATTGATAATTTTAAGCTTAACCCATACTTTGTCAAGTAATACATGACAATAGCTGAGTAAACTACTTTAAAGCAGCATTAAAAAGGTTATAAAAGCTATGTAAATTCATAAACTTACATCTCATTTAATGTTATTTTCTGATGTAATTTAGCTGTCCAATAAAAATGCTTCCATAATCAGCATTATTCAAAAGATCTTAACAATTACTTCACAAAGATCTAGAAAATACATTCTAAGTGTCACAAAGAGCTCCAGCAGTATTCAAGAACTGCTTTAAAATAACGTGACATAATTAGGCACACGCTAAAATATTTAATAACCAAACGAGCCTTTGAAGCAAATCACAAAGCAACACTATTCTATTGTGGTGACCCCAATTATTGCACGGGCTAGAAGAGAAGCTAAAAATGAACAGCAAGGCAAAGCACTCTACCACATAGGGGTTTTTTTTTTCAATAACTTCTTAAGTTGTGAAGACTGTCAGCATAAGAAATACCCATAAAAGCATATTATTATTATTAGTGCTACTACTACTATTAGCATAAGTTATAATCGAACTGCAAGGCAGCTTTAGTTGATGAAGCACCTTGAACACAGGCACAGGTACTGCACTAGACTTCTTAATTTTAAGTAACATAGAGATTTAGCCTAAAAAAAGCTTCTTCATCCCTTCTTCTAGATTCCTTAAAAGTACTTTATAGATTATTCTGTATTATCCCTAATCACACAGGTAACACATCTGTATCTACACAGGAAGACAGAACACTAGATTTTCACCAAAATATTCAGATCACCTAATGAAGTACTTTTTTTTTTTTTTTATGGGAAAGTAAAATGTTGTAATTTTTCACCTTGTGGCATCACTATCTCTATGGCAAGTAAATTCTGTTCCTGAAGTAGCTTTTTTTCAAGATCACGTAAACGCGTGTCACAAACAGATTCACATTCATGAATAAACTTAGAGAAATCATTTGGAAATAATATGGATTCTGCATATCAGTGAAAAAAAAAAATAAGCTATGCCAGAAGAAGGATGGCTTTCAACCTTGTCATGACTTCAGCTCTGGATAAAAGAATATGCATACCAAATTAAAAGCCATCCCTAATTTACTTATTTAGTAAGCTGACAGCTTTATATCACATCCATCGTTGCTATGTCTGTGTACTCCTCCCTTGTAATTTGTGACCACAGAAGGTAATTCATCTCCCATGCAGAGAAAGCTAACAATGGATGTCCAGTTCATTTCAGTCATGATACAAACTCTCTCTCTGAATCCAAGCCCTGCATTTCTCCTCTGAGCTCTCCTTCATGTAATCCTTCAAGCAATATAACTAAGAGCAATATAACCGAGGCCAAAAGTATGGAGATTGCAAATGCTACAAAAGAGCTCAAGATATTACAGTAAGGAAACCAGTCCTGAAGGCAGAGATGCAGAAACACGTGGGGTTTTTTGGTTCAATTCTAACTGTTAAATGAAAGAAGACCAAAATCAGAAAACGTGATCTATTACCACGATGACTGTTATTTCCTTAAATAAAGTCAGGTACCAGGGGTCCATTACAAAGCCTTCCAAGCAAACAGGATATTATGGCACTGCATTACACAGCTAAATGGAAAATTCATTCCAAGACAATGATGTGTCTACCTTCACATGGAGATTAGTTATAGGAGCACTGTCAGCACTTAAGGCAAACCATTCACAGTACATTAAGGAGGCAATTAGAGCAAAAACCATCTTCAGCATTATTGTTCTTACTAATTAGTAGTAGTCTACAGACACCAGAACATCAATAATGATACCAACAGTCAATTTGTACCCTCAATTTTCAGGAAAAAGAAAACAACTAAAATACGTATTTTCATCAAGAATTGAAACATGTATATTTAACAAGGTATCATCTACATTAGCAGCCCCTTGGGCTTTCTAACAAAACTGTTCAAATAATTAGGCTTTTACTTGCCTTTTTTTTTTTTTTTTAATGCTGTACACAAAATCCTCTAAAGGCACAGAAGGAATAGACCTGAATTTTCAAACCACAAAGTCGTTCTGCCTGCCCAGCCTGACACAACTTCCAACAGCATTCCTCTCAGAAAATGCAACCCTTTGTCAGAAATTAATTAAACAGCTTTTATTTAGCTCAGAGCTTCACATTATCAGTTACTCTGAGGGGAGGAACCAAATTCTTTACGGACTGTTGGAGATACTTGGGGAAGCGACAAAGACAGACCCTGCACGTGCACAGGGAAAGGTTTACTTACCTTCCCACTGGCCAGTCAGCACCAGACTCCTGCTAATGACAATGTCAATCTCTTGGGCACCATATTCCACTGCCAGCCTTATTTCAGCCAGTTTGGTCTCCAGGGGAGTTTGTCCAGATGGAAACCCAGCAGCCACTAGCATGAAAGGGGTGCAGGGAGAAGGAAGAAATGTTTTATGAATGTGTTAAAGGGTTTTAAATTGACCATAAAATTGAAAATATCTCTAATACACCAAAAAGTTTGAACGTTATTCTTTTTTTTAATCTCTGCCATGATTCAAAAAATCTAAAGGCACCTCATCTGACCCTCTCTTCGTGTGAGGTACAGCATTAGCTCTACCCTCAAAAACCAATGTCCAGCAAGATAAACGCATCTGGTGAAAAGATCTTTCACGTGCCTTGATATTTTCCAGAACAGCCTACATAAAAGCACAGGATCTATTGCTTCCAGCAGAAGTGACAAAACAAGGAGTGAATTCAGACACGAAGCATTTACATATGTTTTTAATTTTCTCCAGTTCTTTTAAGTAGTATCTCGAGTTCAATCATAATAATATTGTTTAACGGTTAAATCACAGCATAGCAAAAATTGCTTTCAATGAGTTCTATTTAAGATTATGATTATGATGTTTGAGTACAAAACCCAAAGGTAACTTTGGAAATGGAAAAAATAATGGCTTTGTCAGAGATTGTCTTTCTCTCTGACATATAAATGCATTTAGTATGTATTTTTACCCTACACAACAACAAAACGAACAAAAAAACCTCATATTAGCATTAAACACCCGATCTAACTTCAAAGTTTGCCCATGCTTTGAGCAGGGGATGGGACCAGATGACATCCTCCAGGGCTCCCTTCCAACCTGAGTAATTCTTTGATTCTACTTCTTGCTTACTGTACATTCAGGACCTGTCTCTCACGTGCGGTGACTGAAGAAGAGCTGGCACTGCTGGATTTGGATGTGAAATTCCTGAACCTGCGGGCTGCTCAGCAGGCAGCAGCCCCTGGCTCTGCACACAGCCTCCCTGAAGTCAGCCTGTAGGATGTGCTGGTTTTGGCTGGGACAGAGTTACCCTCCTAGGAGCTGGCGTGGGGCTGTGTTTTGGATTTGTGCAGGAAAAGTGCTGGTTCTGCAGGGATGTTTTGGTAACTGCAGGGTAGTGCCAGCAGAGTCAAGGCCCTTTCTGCCACCGAGCGGGCTGGGAGTGCACAAAAAAGCAGCTCTTGCCTGAAATCAGAAATTTTCTCACTTTTACTCTTCCAATTCTCTTCCCCCCTCTCCTCCCCCCATCCTGGAAGTGAGTGTATGAGCCAGTGGCCATGTGGTACATAGCTGCTGGCTTGGGCTAAACCTTGACACAGGATTACGCTTAAAAGCCAAACATGATAGGGAAAATAAACCTTTATTAGAACTCCTATCATCATCACCATCTACTTAGTATATACTGATACCTGTCCAGCACTCAATTTCTTCTATCCAGGTAAGGAAAATATTGATATATTTTAAAGACCTTTCTGAAGAGCTTCCAGCAAAAAGACTTGGCATTCCTGATAAGCTTCAAGTTGAAAGACAACAAAAGATTACACCAGAAGAAAATCCTCCTTCCATTCCCTTCCTTCCACCTGTTACCTTTGCACCTTACTCCCTGACACAAAAGCAACTCCAAACTTCTGGATTTTTCTACCTATTTTATAACATCAAATTATTTAACGGGATATTTTGGAATAAAGCTTACCTGAAGCTACTGGTATGTTACAACCAGCAGCCCTTAGGGTGTTCACAGCATCGGAGACTCTTGCAGGATACACACAAACTGCTCCAACAGTGATACCTGCAAAAGCCACAGTTCCCTTTTTCACCCAGAGATTTCCACCTTCCCCAGTGCAATCCATACCGTGAGCACTGTCCTCACCTCCCACTCCTGTGTTCTCACAAGGGCCTTAAGCACCACACCAGGGATGTCTGTTACACTGCTCCAATGGCTCAGGTCATTCTCATGCTGTTTCCCTCCCTCACGTTCCTTCCCCTGACCCTGGGAGCAAGTCTGCATTAGCAGGAGTTAAAACTCCAAGATTTTTATCGACAGACTCGCAGTTTAATGCCAACACAAACAGTTAAGAGATGCTCGATCAGCGAATTGCTGCAAGAGAAACTGCACTGCCAAGCTCTGCTCTTACTTGTGGAGCCAGACTGAGCCCAGCAGCAACTGAGCAGTCTTTATGTTAATGCAGCCCCGCTGCATCTCCAGCTAAAATGCTCTTCTCTCAAACTCTCAGATAATTGACCTCGTATTTTACACTTCAGCTGTCTGAAGAGTCCATAAATCCAAGTTTTAAAAAGAGACTGGTCTTTGATATTTTATGTATATGGCTTCAATCAGAGGCCCGATTCCCCTTTGGTCCACACGACTTCAATCAGTGGACCAACGCCCTCTGCGAAAAGTGAGAAAATAATGAGGAAATGCAGACATTTTCTCTACAAAACACACACACCAAAAGCTACCATACCTTTATCATGCATGTCCAAGGCTTTGAGCAGATCCTCTCTGATAGGGCGCTTTGCTTTAAAACACAGCCTTTGAACATTTGAAGGAGTATCATCGCCTGAGAGAGTGGTGAGGTCTATGCAGGTGACAGCTTTCAGCAGCCAAGCTGCCTGCAAAGGGAACAAAGCAAGGAACGGAGCATTTCTTTTTACACTTCCAAAGCCAAACTGCCTTAGAAGATGCAGGAATCAGAAGCCTGGCTCCCACTCTGACAATGAGGAAATGTATAGGATGTAACGCGGAGGATAAGCAAATAATGGCTTAGGATAGACGGGGTTGGCAGGTATTTGTTCATGTCTTCAGCAGTACCTAATGATGCAGGAAGGATCCACTTTCTTTTGTGTGAATCAGGAATAAAAAACATCTTTTAATTTTGGTGCAAAAAAACCCCCAAAAGCAAGAGGTAAGCGACAAGGTTAAAGCCCTCTTTAGATGGAAATGCTACAGAATTTTAAAAGACTTATTAATCAAAGAACGAAACAGAAGCATAACTAAAAATTTCATGAGCTTTTCTTGCTGAACAAAAATGGAGCTTTACACGTTATTTTGAAATATTTGTTGAAGGTCTTCCAGAAAACGCTCATTTACAGTGATGGCTTCACTCAAAGCCGACTTCTCTTACAGGGCACTGCAATGGCAAAGTCCCGTTGAGTCCATAGAGCCCCTCTCCAGCACAATTTCTCAGCACAGGCAGCAGAGCTTCTTTCTACGTGGAGGTATTAACTCTGCACATCTTCCACAGCTGGCCAGCCTACAAAGCTTTCACCCTTTGCTGATGGGAGTCTCCTTTTGGAACCTGCAGTAAATGTTACAAGGAAGCCTGTTTGGGGGTGAATGAATGGGGTAATGAACCATCCCTGGCCTCTGTTAGTCTAAGCCTGACTGATTGTTTCTGGTTTCTCCTTTCATCCTATAATACTTTGAAAGGGTTTCTCCCTTGAAATGGTTTTATGTTACTTTTACCAGGCTTTTTTTATCCTCTGTTCGAGGGAATTTTTGTCTCGTCTCTCATGACATGAATCATAAAGTCATCAAGACAGATATAGTCGGGGAGTTTCAAGAAAAGGTATAAAAATTCAGGTTTTTAGAAAAGGTTTTTCTAATGTGTATTTTGGGAAGCAGGCTGCAGAAGTTGAACCTGTGATGCTGCTTACATTCAAACATGTAAAGGTTAAGCATCATCAACAACGTGAACATGTAAAGGTTCAACATCATGAAGTAAACAGCACATGACTGCCCTTCACTGACAGTGTTCAAACACAGGAGAGATGCACCCTTCAAAGTTTTGGGTTGAACCCTGTGTTTCACCCTTCAAAGTAAAACCTTGCTCGAGTACAGGTGTTCCTACAGAGGAGAGGGGAGAAGTGTTAGGAATAAACATCTGTCCTCCAGCTGTGTTGTGGGAGTGACACTAAATCCCTTTCTTCCCAATGATTCTCTATAACCAAAGCCTGTGGCTCTCTGTGTCTTTGTTATTTATATGGTAACCTCGGTCAAAAGATGCCTTCATTTTTACATTACCTGCAGTATCTGAGGATAGCCAAGGTTATGGAACACCATCTGGACCTTCTCACTGATGCTATTCCCCAACTCAGAGCCACTGGACTGATAAACCTGTAACTTTTTATGCATAAGAAACTCTAAAGAAATGCTGAGCTGGTGTCTAAATTTCCTCTGTTTTAAATTTAATCATAACACACAAAGCACAAATTTTCAGGAAGGAAAAACAGGCAGGAACCATTTTTCTATCACCTTCCAGCAGGATCTTACACCTACATCAAATTATCCCCACACTATAATCCCAAGATTTGTGCTCCATGTGAACACAGCTTCAGCCACTCCAGAATGGCTGCATGATGTCAACTATTTTGAACAACTTTATTAAGAATTAAGTATAATTAAGTGATTCTTGCTTTCTTCTGTTACATTCCACTCTTAAGGTTGATCCTTCATCATCTCCCTCTTCTTACTTCCAGATTTCAGCTACTGTTGCACGTAAACAACTTGCTCAGCGTGCAGAGGGGAGGCATCCCAAGCATTGTTTGCAGAACAGCTGCTCGGTGAATGAAGAAACAGTTGTCTTTTTACAGTGAGATGGACAATAACCAAGCACTTCCCTTATCTCAGCAGCCGAAAAGTCAGCCCTCCTAACATTAGTGGGCTCCTTCCCCCCGCCAAACGCCATAGCCAGTCAGGGTTTTTGAATTTTAGGTAAAAAAACTAGTTAAGCAATGAAATCACACACGTTGAGAATGTTTAAGCAAAGAAAAATCATCCAGGTAGGTCAAACTTGACAGGGACCATGATCATATCTTACAGCTTTAAAATTAAAAAATAAGAAGGCGGCATGCAGAGGAGTCTGTCTGGGAAACAGAATAAATGTGGAGGGATAGTAATATACAATTTAATCCACTCATGAATAAAGATGACTTAAATCCATTTGCGGTTTTGCCAGTCATGAGTTATAAGGTTTTTAACTTGTTTGGATAAATGCGTCACCTTATTCCATCCCATCATCATCAAATACAAATTACTAAAATAAGACATGGACAAGCACATCTTTTAAGTTTACATGTATCTTGAAAAAAATTCAATATTACAGCCTGGAGAGGGAGAGTGACTGCGTTAAAAATACAGGAACAGAATGCATAAGGAGAGCACTTACTTGCCAATTACCTTTCACAGTCTTCCATTTTTTAATTTGTTCTGCATGCCTCACCACTGCAGGTCGATTCACATACACTTTTGAGATCCAGCCAAGTTCTGGGGGGGAGAAACAAACAAACAAAAAAAGTCTTTCTCGAGTACTTCTGTGTTTTGATATATGGTGTGGTACTTCAGAAGAAAGTTGTAGAAAGTTTGGAACCTCTGAAGAGCACGTTGTGCTTTCACGTCCTTCTAAGGGCTTGTGTCCTTCTCACCAGTCCAAAACAGCATTAACTTCTGCTGGGGGATGATCTGTGACCTGGGTATTTCACACAGCACCTTTTGTGTGCCATTACAAGTGAATCAACTGAGTGCTGATGAGAGAGAGAGACACTGCGTTGCCAGCCCTGGACTGAGAAGTTTATTATACATGTAGCATGGAAAAAACCCCCCCAAAAACCTCCAAAACAGCCTTCTGCCATTGCTTGATGCCTTACTTCTAGATTCCAGAAAAAGCTAAGAGTGGAAGATGCTCAACATGCACTAAAATAATGGAACTGTCTAGAGCCAGAAGAACCAAATATTGGCCACTGCTTAACACAGGCTAACTGATTCATAAAGGAGAACTGAGGGTTCAGGCTCCTGAATCTTTACATTTCTGCTTAGTATGATAAACCAAGAGTGCAATTTTTAACACCAACATACACAAACTGCTCATGAGAGTACACAGGAAAAAGAAATTGGAACGTCGTTAAAATCCCTCACATCCCAAAACATAAATAATCCTGCTAAATACTAATCATACAAGCACTCCATGAAAACAGTCTGAAAATCACATCAACAATCATTAACCACCAATCATCAGCAAATCACCACCATCAATCATCAAATACCATCATCAGTTAAGGTCAGAATATGGACATGGGCATAGACAGATACTAGGAGATAATAATTCTGGGTGACTGGATTTATTAAGAGCATGTCACTCTATGAATCTTCTTTACTATGCTATTAAATTGCATTTCCCTCAAGCATATTGATTAAAAAAAAACATTTAAAACTTAAAAAAAAAAAAAAAAAGCTGGTAGACAAAACCACTAATTTTGTACAGAAATCTTATACTTAATTTTTCTTCTTCCTACTGGATAGCTTTAATAGCCAAAAAAAGATGTAGAAACCTAATATACTAGCCAAAGCATGTGCAAACAAAAGCTTGTTTTCCTAGACTTACAGAAATCTGCAGAGAAACCAATTTAGGGTGAAGATGACTCAGTGGAAATGCAGGACAACATGAAACAGCTGAACAAAATCTTGTTCTGAGCACAGTAAGCCACTGTGCTACCCCTGTCCTATCACCACATACAAGTTATTAGTGAGTGGTACCCACAAGGTCAAAGTGTTGGCTAAAAGCAGGGAAAATAAATCAGTGAAGGAATTTCAAAGGGGTCCCAAGGAATGGATGGATTTCTTTAAGAGTTTAGCATCAGACTCACCCTGTGGCAACGAGGTAAAGGGGGAGCTTGGAAAGCTGCAGACCAGTCAAACAATAAACCCTCATTATTTCTTTCCACTTGCAAAGCCACGGGTTTACCCATTCTGCCCCAAAAGCAAGAAGCTCAACTGACTTGTAGAAAGCAGGTGAGAAAAGCTACTGCTACACAAGTTATGGCTAGAACTTTCCTCCTTTTTTGCCTATCAGTAGGCACCACAGGATGTATTTGACAAAGTCCACGCGGGAGGAAAACCCACATAAATAAATAAATAAATAAATAAATAAATAAATAAATAAATAGAGGAAGGACACCCAAACTCTGTGTTACGAGTCTTCTGCTACGTGCCAAGTGCTGAGGCAGCACCATTTAACCATAATCCCATTTATTGGAATAACTTTTGAACCCTTCGGGGTGCACGGTGACCTTTCAGCCCCTTTGGAAAACGTGATGAAACCAAAGGAAGCAGTTTAGATGAGGAAGTCAGCTTCTCCCTCTCTAATAAGGATCCTTTCAGCTGGTCTGCTCTAACCTATTCTTTCTACATTTTTGAAGACAACCAAGAAAACCAACTAATAACTGATTTATAAAAACTGTTCTTTGGGAGAATATGAAGACAGTGGCCAGTTTGTTGATAGGGAAAATTCAAGTTTGAGATGAAATTTAAATGAAAGGACATAAATTTCGCCCATGAGCAGGTTAATTCTTCATCAGTCATTGTTTGCAGAGGATTCACTCTGATACAGCTGTGGTACCTACCCCAGCTGAGTACTGAGCACCCTGGCTCAGGTCTAAGCAATCTTTTCAGGATGTAGAGCCCTGCACACTAGATCAGCTCAAAGGAAACAGTCAACTATAAAGCCATTTGGAGAAAGGAAAAAAAAAAAAATAAAAGAAAAAAGAAAATTCATAATGGGAGAAAAGGTGTGGAAGGAGAGTGGAAGGGGGAATGAGCTACTACTTTTGCTTTGCCCCATGTCCCCTGTGAAAGCCACCAAACATCATTTGGTCAGCAATAGCTGGCTGCGTGTTCTTTGCAAAGATGACAAAACCCATTGGTTTAAGCCCTTTTCAATGTCTGACACATCTTACCCTCTGTTTTCAGTAACTCAAGGCTGGTCACAAAGGCAGCTGACACGTGGCAACTCAGTAACGTCTAAAATCTCATTTTTGTGCATGGGATGCAAGATTCCCTGAAAAACCACAGAATTTGGGTCTCCAGGTATTCTTTTGAATGTGAGAACTCAAACCACAGTGCACAGCACAGGCAGAGAATTTTAAAAACATGCAATAATTTAATAAAGAAATCAGAACTCCGTCCTTTCTGTACAACTTAATGTGAGACATGATGCAGCTTACTAGGGGAAATAAAATGGTGCAATAAAAATGGCACGGCAAGGAAGGACAAAGGTTCTGGTAATATGCAGCAGCAGATGGAGACTTCCATATAACACAGACCTTTTATTCAAGCCCATTCCTACATTAATTAAAGCAATGGGTAAGTGAAAACAAATATGTCTCAGCATAATCGTCTCTAAATAGACTTTCGAAGTTTGCCACGTGAGGTCTCACCAAATCTTTAGATCTAAGTGCCTTTATTCAGAAAAAACACTCACAATTCCAGCTTTTCTCCTTTTTTTCATTAAAAATCAGAATAAAACCATTTTTTGAAATAGAACTGACTGCCTTTGGATTCTCCCCCTCCCTCACTCCCCTAAGCTTTATGATTTAGTATCTGGCTAAGGAAAACTATATTTAATTAGGCTCATTAACCTTGCAGTGTGAACACGTCTTTTTTTTTTTTTTAAATAAGTCATCTGCTAGTCATCTGCACAGTCATGTGGCTTCAGGGATAAAAGTAATTAAAGCAGTTACACTACAGCTAATTAGCCAATATTCTGTAATCACTCTTCTAGTTTACTTTTTTCTCTGAAGACATTTGAAAAAATCATATTCAATTTCTTAACAGGAAATTCATCTCCTCTCTTTGAAGAACACGAATCCAAAAATACCAAGCATTTCCTCAGAAAACAATAAATAAAACCACTTCATTAGGATAATTACATAAATATCCAAGGTTCCTAACACATTCCTCATAAAGCAGACTAAGCTTTAGAGAAGCTTTAAAAAAAATGTGTTGATGGCATCCCTTCAGATGGTGAAACAGAAAGCTGAAGAATGCCCGAGGCGGTAGTTTCACAAGCATTTTAAGGCAGCACTGTTCCCAAAAGAAGCTGCCCCCCTCAACTGGTTATTCCATTTTGTGTGCCAGAGACAGCATGTGTGCTCCTGCTCTTACCATGGGCACACGATAAAACAGGGAAGGGAAGTGATGAAAGCTGTTATTTCGGGAGAGGAGACTGAAACTGCGTCCTGAGCCTTCCTCGGAGAAACGAGGAGTTCAGCTGGACACAGGCTGACCCCAGCTGGCCACGCAGAGCTGAGCAAAGCCACCGAAGGGAGAGAAAAGGCTTCGGGATCAGCTCTGGTTACAGCTGTTTTACCGTGGGGGTTGTTCAGTTTTGTCAAGACAGAAGCTGTAGTTATTTTTCCGCAGCAACACTTGATATGGACCACTAGGTCCGTATTTTCATGTGGGTCTTCTTTTACATGAGAGAAGTTCAGTCTCCAAGTCAGCAGCATTCAGACACTCGAAGCAGGACATCAAAGCACGAGCCCTGAACTAGAAACCAGCTCTGCTGTCTTGTGACATCAGTGAAATCACACAGTGCTGTCCATGGATCACACAAAATGGATCATGGGATCCCCCTCCAAAGCACTTTGGAAACCACTGACAAGCCTTTCCTCAGAGAGTGAGATGCAGAACACCAGGACCAAGTTCCCTGCTATTCCCTCTCCTTCCCTGGCTTGAGACATCTCCTCACCCCAAATAACCCAGCTGTCCGCACACGGTCCTTACAACCACGAGTAAAACAGGACTCCGTTACTTGCATAAAGGCCAAAATAAAACAGTGGCAATGAAAATTCATGTAGTTGCCTTTACCTCAACAAAAGAACTGATTTGGTCACTCCACCCAATGCCTTACTTATTTCCAAGGCATCTACCTGTCCTTCAAATTTGATTAAAATTACCCAGCAGATTCAAAAGATGTTAGAACAGTGAAGAACCAGAGCCACAGTGCAGGCTAAAACCAGCTATTAATATATTAGAACAGAATTATGCTATCTTGAAAAGGGATGTAACATTTCATTATCTAAATGCCACTTACCAACAGGCTAGCTCTCACATGTAGATGGCTCAGAAATACCAACTATAATTTAAAATATCAATTGAAACATAATGAATGTATTTTTGGCCCTTCAACTAGAGGGTCTGAGCAACACACAGATAATGGGGTTTTTTTAGAAGCCAAGAACATTGCAAAACAACTGCAATTAATTACTCATTACTCAGAATACGCACATATATATGTGTGTGTGTATATATATATATTCAGACATACATAGACACACAGAGGTGATAAAACACATAATCATAGAATAATTTGGGTTGGAAGATCTCTGAAGATCATTTGTCCAACCTTCTGTGCAATGTAGCATCAGCTCTGAGGTCAGACCAGGCTGCTGAGAGCTTTCTTCAGGTGGGTTTTGAGAGTCCCCAAGGATGGAGACTGCACAGCCTCTCTGGGCCCAACCTGTCCCAGCACCTGACTGCTCTGCACCAAGTTTTCCCTTCTATCCAGTATGAACTTCTCTGCCTCAGGACCCCTAAAGCCCATTTCCCTGGGCTAAACCAGCCCAACTCTTTCAGCCTTACCTCACAGGGCAGGTGCTCCAGCCCCAGCCCCATTGTGCTGTCCCTCTGCTGAAGCTCTGACAGTTTATCAATCTCTCCTTCCTGCTGGAAAGAGAATCTGGACCCAGTCTTCCATGTACACTCCAACAAGTGCTGGGCAGAGGGGATGGTCCCTGTGTCCCCCTGTGTCTGCATCCCCACAGTCAAACCAAAGCCGTGTGCTCCGAGCTCACACTTCCAAAACAGATACTCATTGACATGTTCCACCATTTCGTTGTGAAGTGAGATTAAAAGCTGCATCTGATACTTTTCTGAAGCATGACAAAACATTAAACATCTGACCTGGAGAGCAGAGCAGGAGAGGAAGATTAATTTCCCTCCCTGCAAGCATCATGGTAAACCCGAGCACACAAACAGTCCTCGTGGAATGAAAAGCTTGTAAAACTCTTTATCCAGCTTCTTTGCATGACTCTCAGATGGCAAATGTATCCGTGTGTTAGGCTAGTGAGCCTCTGACTGTGCACATCAGTGTCTTTTCATCTGTGCAACATGCACCTGTTCTTTATTCCAAGGAAACACCTTCTACTAAGGCATAGAGATGGGTACAAGGGAAGAAGATAAGGAGGGAAGGATCAAGGAATTTTTAAAAATGCATTTATTTTTTAAAAAATCACTCAGGAAAGCACTATATGCCATTATTTGTGAAGAGTTTGGCTTGTCAGTGGTAAACAAATAGATCCTCTCTAACAGCAACATCAGAAATCTACTGCTTCAATAATGCCGTTATGTAGCAAGCACAGATACAGCAGACAGAGAAAAGGACTCAAACGACGTATTTTTAAGTAAAATATATTTTACCACTAGGTGTCCCTGTTAGAAAACTATAATTCTACACAAAGCTGTGTGGGAAACAGGGCAGATCACCTGAATTAGTGTTAAAGCTGCCGGCACAGGCTTGTAAAACCTTCAAAAGCTGAAGTGCCTAAGTCACAAAAGCAGTGAGTATGGTTAGCAGCCATGAGAGATAAAGGTAAGGGTTTGCCCTGCTCTTTTTGAGTGCTGCTACCAGCTGAGGTACCACTAAGATATGCTAAGTGCTGTATTAAGTACACTGCTGTATTTCAGATATGTATTAAGTGGGAGAGCAAATGGCAGGGAGGTGCAGCTCTCCCTTTAAAGCAGCCAGCACAAGGCAGATGCTAGAAGCTGCCACTTAAACATGGTCACAACCACGCCATTCCCCTTCTACACCTGTTCTGAACATCTAACCCAGCTCACTTTGACCACAACTGGTTTAAACAAAGATCACCGGGAAAAGGGATGGCAACAAGTATCAGAAGTGAGCCGGCTTCACCTTCAAGCTTCTGGATTCCCCACACATCAACTAATTTTAACACTGAACTTACTAAGAAAAAGCATGACACACCTAGTTTAAAGGAACTGGAGTGCATTTGCAAACTTTTCTGCTAGCTTTTTTTTCCTAACAGACAGCGAAGTCTTGTCACTGTATTATTAATGCTTGTTTCAGCTCTTCAGATGGCTGCAGTTGAAACTCACCTGTCCCTATAAGCACCCCATGAACAAGGACATCAGAGAGCAATTAGACAGCTCACTTTTGAAAGCTGCAACATGTCCACAATTTCAGTGAATGAAAACACAGCTCCCACTTGTCCATCCAGAGGCTAATCACTCAAACTGCATGTTGGCTCTGTAAAAAGTGCCTGTGCTTGTTCTCATGACAGGCACGTGACACCACGTGCGGCTCAACCTCCTGAACTCTGCTCGTACCAACTTCGAGACCTACCTGTTCCACACCAGCTGTCCTTTGCTCCCCCTCTTCCAGGAGGCCACCCTGTTGTCCACCTACTAATACTGACCAAATTATCACACCTTAGAGGCAGACTCTAGGAAGGCTCATCGCTTTAATTCATTCCACTGCCGCAGTTGGGTTTTGCTGAGGAAGCTGTAGCACTTTCCCCTTCCCCAGCAATGAGCAGAAGAGGAGCTCCAGCCAGGGAAAGGCAGAGAAACCCTTTCTTGGCTGCTCTCTGCCTTATCTGAGGCACGGCCACCTTTCGGGCCCGGAGACCACCTGCAAACACCTGGAAAATCCCTACCACTCCTCAGAGAGCAAGCAACAAGGAGAATGATCAGAAGAAGTGGAGTCCCGAGTTTGCAAATCAGAGCCCAATAAAGTGTTTCAGATCTCTTGGTGAGAAAGAGGGGAGGAAGGTTTATCCCGTGAGAACCAGGTCCGGCTTTGTGACAGGACCAGGGCTGAGAGCCCTTTAGCTCCGACTGCCCTACAGCCTCTCACCCTGCTCGCAACCCCCAAAGCCACAGCCATGTGACACGGAAACTTGTGTTTACTGTGCAGTACCAAGCCCTCCTGCCGGCCTCCCGGTTACACGTCACGGGAATATGTACGAACATCTATAGGAACCGCAGGGCTATCCCTATGTCGGCCTTTCAGAGGAACACGGTTCCACAGCCCCCTGGAGGAGGCTCAGGCGGGCGCGGGGAGCCGGGAGCCGGGGGCCGGGGCCGGCTCCTGCCCCGCCCC
>VZTA01000678.1:34291-63351 GCA_013398855.1 Mohoua ochrocephala
CACCGCCCCGCCAGGGGGACGGGCGCGCGCCGCCTTCCCGCTTCCCGCTCCCTGAGGGTACTGCGGGCTGTGCGCCGTCCCGGTCATCCCCTCATCCCGTTCCCTGAGGGAGGTGCGGGCTGTGCCCCATCCCGGTCAGCCCCTCATCCCGATCACTGAGGGAACTGCGGGCTGTGTCCCGTCCCGTTCAGCCCCTCATCCCGCTCCCTGGGGGAACAGCGAGCTCTCCGCCGTCCCGGTCATCCCCTCATCCCGCTCCCTGAGGGAACAGCGGGCTGTGCCCCGTCCCGTTCAGCCCCTCATCCCGATCACTGAGGGAACTGCGGGCTTTGCCCCGTCCCATTCAGCCCCTCATCCCCTCATCCCGCTCCCTGAGGGAACTGCGGGCTCTGCCCCGTCCCGTTCATCCCCTCATCCCGCTCCTTGAGGGAACTGCGAGCTCTCCGCCGTCCCGTTCATCCACTATCCCGCTCCCTGGGGGAACAGCGACCTCATCGCCATCCATCCATCCAGACTCGCCCCCAGGGCTGCGGCCAAGGTTCCTCGGTGCCCTGCTCGCTCCTAAACCAGCAGTGACTCCTGACTAAAGGCAGCTCCCCTTTTTCTGCAGGGCCAGCTCCCCTCACGGCTCACTGCGGGGCCTGATCAGCCTTTCCAGCCGCGAAGGAGATGGCAAAGCCCTGAAGGATGTGGGGATTTCAGGGATACGGAGCAGCACCTTCCTGTTTGGGCATTTTTATGCCGAAGACAAGCTGATGGTGGTGTCTGGACTTGCCCTCAGAAGCGTCTAAGGATGGCACTGGAAAATGTGTCACCACCCTTACTCAAAGATGAGGGGAGTGGAGTTTCTCTTAACTAAGAATCAGACTGATTGAAAGTTAGTAATCTTCTTTTTCTCTTAAGCCTTACAACTCGGAAAAGTATTTAAATCATTAACAGATAATTGGAGCTATCTGCGGACTTGCACAGCTTTTCTATTTAAAAGATAGGCACCATGTTTCACGTTCTTCTGGTATTTCATTTCTCACCCCAGAGTTCTCAGAAGTAACTCCTAAAGATTTTGTAACTTAATGACTCATTTTCAGGCATCCTGACACTGTATCTTAACAGTTTTTCCATTCAGAGCCACAGATTGCCACGTAGATCTTTCCAGTGTCTTTTAAAGATTTTCTGGATTTTTTCCAAACAAAAATTTATTATTTCTACATTGACCTTTTTCAAAATCTTATCTAAGCATAGGGCTATGTCTCCTTGCTAGAAGTGCTGTTTGGGTTTACATTTTAAAAAACTCTTGTGGTAATTGATGTTGTCAACTTTTTCAGTGGGAAAAAAAAAAAAAAAAAGGATCCTAAGGATCAGTACAAAGAAAATCTTAGTATTAACTTTAAATGACCTGCTTAGAATTCAGGTCAGGTTGAGAAACAGAAACAATGGGAAGATTGTGTTTGGGGAAGTTTACCTTTAATGATTTCATAGTTTTGATTGATTTTGTCTTCTGTTAAATGGAGCATGATTTTCCACCTACACAAAGCTTATGACATCCACTTAGGGAGACACAAAATCCATAATGGGCAGAGAAAGGCAAAAATATTTCAAATTTGCCAGTAAGTAGCTGAATCAGAAAAGGAGAACAATTATGGAGATGTGAGGCCTATAAAATCTAGACATCCCACTAGGCCAAGCAGAACTACAGGGTATTGTAAAATACGACTAAAGACATATGGAATTAATACTGAAAATAAACCATTTTTCTTCAAGTCTCCAAAGTTGGTGCTAGGCCTAAGTCAGGACATGTCACACATAATACAGTCAGACTGTTTCTTTAGCAGCGGTCTCGGACTTTCTCCCTGGTAGCACCTCCACTGAAATAGTTTATTCCACACAGTCTGAAAATGTTTGCTTTAAAAACACACTAATTCCGTGCCCTCAGAGGGCACAACCCTCTGTAGCTGCTTTTCTTAATACAGAGTTTTTTAGAGAAGGTTGGAACTGTGAAATAGGCTTCGTTTTTCAAGAAAGTCAAAAAAAAAAGTACAAACAAAAGAAGGAAAGATGAAAAAAAGTTATTATTTACAAATGAAAGTTTAGCAAGCTTAAAAAAAAGAGGTAATACTGGGTTTTAGTGTTTTAAACAGGGCACTTATGTATCACATTCCAATAATATTACGAATAAAAGAAATGTCATTAGAAACTTTTTGTTCAAAGTTTCATATTTGTCTATTTATTGTGAAAATAACTGTCTTGTAATGTTAAATATCCATCAACCCCAACTTGTCAGGAAGTAATCAGGGCCTTGTAATCATGCAGAGTAATTCACCCCATTACTACACGGAATAACAAGTGTGCCAATCACAGATGATAAAGCACCCGGGCAAGACTCTCTTTCACTCAGCATTTGTAATTCCGAGTGTCTGCTCGATTAACCGGTGTCTTTCCACAGCCAGTGATTGAATTCTCTCAGAAACGTTGCTGACAATAAATAAAGCTATCCTAGTGAAACGTTATGATTCTAGTGCTGTGATTACGATGAATAATGCAGAGACTCAATTAAGTAGAGGTGTTTATGATACATGCTTACATTTCCAAAGACTCTTTTCTTCTCCTTTAGATACCACAGTTGGAAATACATCGTCTCGCCACTGAGTGGAGCTCCTTACATATTTATTAGTACACTAAAAATCTAACAGAGTTTCTACTCTGAGGTGACCTAGGGATGGTTATTTCAGCTTGTGCCTGGCAGCTGTGTGGACCCAGCACTCAAGAAGTTACTAAACGCTTAATTCTCTAAAATTAATTAGCTAAATTGGCAAATGGAAGTCTCCAAGACACAGCAGCAGGGCAGACCCTTTGTTAGTAGACCTCAAATATGAGTTATTTTAATGAATGGTGAAACATTCAGTGTAGTCTGTGGGCACATTGATGCCCTCTACGTCTGTTAATTTTTTTTTTCCTGGGAAGTGCCCTGCACTAATTTGTACAGCTAATTTAGATGGGGAAAAAAACGAAAGAAAGAAAAAGAAAAGGACTTGCTGTTTGCTGAAGGATGATGTGTTACAGATGCTGCATGCAGATACGCGAGAGCAATTGCAGAGCGTGTTGCTGGGTTTCCACCGGGGGAATAATTAAAAATGAGTGCCAGCCTTGAGCAGTCAATTATCACTGAGTAACAAGATGAAAGATAAAAGGCAGATGTAATCATATTTCACAAATAATACATCGGTGTGCCTCTAGTCAAAGAGTCCTTTCTACATCAGCCTTTCACAGCAATTGGCCATATTTTTTCTAGTTTCCTGCAGCTTCTTTTAACATTCATCATGGGAATGTGAGTGCTGGACCACAGACACTCCTCAGGTGTTCAGGTATTCTGAGGGCATTTGGGTGGAAACGGGAGATCCATTTCCTTTTCTTGGACAGTGCAAGTTTGGTAGTACAGTTTATGTGTGTGAATAGAGGCCAAGGGGATTAGACAGGGAAATGGGATGTAGAGGAATAGGGACGAGTGTGAAGAGCAGTTTGAGACAGCAGCAAGGAAGAGAAGCGGTTTAGGAGGAGAAATGTAACCCGTGGAAGCTGGATCGGAGGGGGAATGGGAGACTGATCAATTGTGTACCTCACAGTTGCATTTGTACCTTTTCTCCTGTCTCTTCTGGTGAGGTCACATGTAAGATCACTTCTTCAACTACCGTGTCAGTGCTAGGCTGTCAAAGGATTTACTCTTATGAGAAGAATATTGTTCCTAACATTGTCAGGAGCCTCTCCATCTGTCTGGAAGGCAGGGATCCGGCACATTCAGAGCATGCACCAACCACAGAATGATAAAACCAATAAGGAATATTTAAAATTGTTTCATCTCTGCCATAATAGCTTCTCTGTTCTTCAGTCTTCAGGTCCCTTTCTGTCTTTTGAGGGGTAGAGGTTGGTAGTTTTGGCCAGATAGAGAGGAGGGTGATATCAAAAGGAAATGATTCCCCGGTTTCTATCCAAATGCCTTCAGAACATAGTGTTGCTAAAGCTAACCCTCAGGAAATAAAAGAATGTAAAGTAAAAATATACATAATATTATTTTGCTACTTCTTTTCAAGCCTCATATTGGACCCACTCGATAACTCAAGCTAGCTAAATAAATATTTACCTCTGCAAAAAGAATTTCAATTCATAATAAAACCGAATCCAATTTTAAAGCTCCGCTAAAGGAGAATTAAAATTGCCTGTCAGTTTACTTGCTTTCCAGGAAACAGCTTAGCAAAATTCTTATTCTCTAAGGATCATCACAACTGTAATACCTCTCTGTGAGCTTACTGTTCTGTAAGAAACAGCAATACAAATTTCCAGGAACGAGCTTTAGCTGAGCTGGTTCGTAATTGTAGGCTGCTTTGATGTTTTCGCTTGGAAGATGTTTTTCACAATGCAAGATGTTTATACTTGCTGTTCTAAAAGACAAATTCAAACATCAGCCTCTGAAAATCAGCCATAGCAGAAGTCTTAGTCTGCTGTCCTAGGAACAGTTGAACTGATCTGACACAGAAAGGACATTGGGTTTTTTCCTTGTTTCCAGGGGTAAAAGCTTTGCTGAAAAGGCAGAAGCTAAACCAGGTGACATCAGTCAGGCTTGTTGATAAGCCTTTTCTAATCACTTTTTGAATAATCCTGCAGGTTTTCTTCAGATTCTGTTTTTTAGCCGTCACTTGCAAGTGCAGGTTTTGTACCATTCATATTAGTGGTGTAAAATACTCTGGTTTCTGATAAATAAGACTTAGTTCGTAACATGACTGTGAGCCTCCCTTCACCAGGCAACGTGATATTTGCTGGTTTGTGAGAGCAAGTTGTGCACTGAAGAGAACAGGAGCACAGCAATGTTGTTCTGCTACTGCTTGCACAATAACTCAGTTTTGAAAAAGTAGAAACATTTTCATTCTCGTGATGGAAATTACTATGTATTGAGACTGTCTTTCCCTTTCAGGACCCACCAGAAAAATAAGTGAGCTGGAAAACAGAGGATAGCAAGAAAAAGATAAAAAAGACTGCTCATATGCGACATATTTTTGTGTTATTTAGAAAAAATACTAGATTATATAAAATTCCTTTGCATGGACAGCAATTCATATTATTCCTTCCATCCTCTGGCCATAAAAATCTCAGTTTTTAAAGAAATGTTGTTGCTCTTCTGAGATTTGAGAATATGTTCCATTTCAAAACAGCTTTAAGCTACATTTGTCTCTGGATTGAATCCACTAATGTCATCACTATTAGATCATGGATTAATTTGGCTCATGGTATTATGCTTGGAGTAACTACAGTTGTGGGCTTTTGGTCTTTTGCCATGATCAAACTTTGAAAGAAATGAATAGCACTGATGGTAGAAGATGATGGCCATGCTTTTACACATAGGAGACAGAAGACAGGGATTTGCAAAGGGGTTTTTTTATTATTACTGAAATGTTGGAGAACAAAGATTATTGTCCCAAGATGTATAACAATTATATAGCTGCAAGGAGCTGAAAATATTTAATGGTGGAGTGAGTCAAAAAGATAGCAAGTACCCTCATTACTCTTGAGTAGAACGTTGCTCACGAGGCTTATACAAATATTTGGAAATTCATTAGTGCAATGAAGTTATTTGCCACTTGGGTTTCTGTGAGACTTTCACATTTGGTGCTGCACCTCCATGTCGTTATGGCATGCAAAATGCAGACTAGGATTCCCAAAAGGGTATTTCGTGTTTCTTTCCTTTTGTTTCTTCATGGTGGCACAGGAACACCTTGACAAGGTGGAGGGAGGCTTTAGTCCATCTCACAGCCATGTCCTTCATCTCACTGTCAGGCCCATGCAGTCTGTACTAGTAATGGGTCACCTGCCATTTCGGATGCTAAAAACAAGAATCTTATTTGCATGTGAATGTCGGTATCACCCAGGTTTTTTTATATAGCATTTAATAGAAATGCATAAATAGCTTTATCTGACAGAGCAGTTTAGGTTTAGGCTAGAAGTGGCTGGATCTCAGAGTGGGTAAAAATCGAAGAAGAAATTCTCTTTGGACACCTCTACTGCTTGATTCCAGGTGCAAATACCATCTTTGCTTAGAGGTTCATCAGCTGGCTGAGCATGAAGCAGGGAGAAATCAACAAGTTCCCAGGACAGCTTCACACCCATCAAGAGCCTTTGAAGTTTAGCAACAAGGCCTGACTCTAAGGGCATAAGTATTGGGCCGTGTAAGGAAAAGTCATTAAGCAGTTAATCTTAGGCCTTATCTCAAAGTACTCAATTTCTATGGAAACTGAGTACTTGGCTCTGAACGCCGGAGCATATCATAGGAATTCATTGTAAGAGTATTTGGAGCAGAGATATCCAGTTATGTGTCAGCTGGGATAACATTCTCTAGTTCTGCTTGTCACCTTGTCATCTCTCTCCCCCCATCTCCCCACCCCGGTTTTATAACTAATCCTTTACCTCGACTTTTGTCCTCGTGGTTTACATCTTCGTGGGGACAGTAAATCCAGAGGAAGCAGTGTATTCCGGCATCTCAGAGACATTCCCTGAGGTAGCTGGGGACTCTTGATTTACTGAAGTACAGGGGACCTGTGTGGAAATTTTATCAAGCGGAGGCTTTTGGGAAGGAATTTTTCTGGCAAAGAAAAAAAAGTCATTTTATAGAGCCAGTAACACTTTACAGCTCCTGCAAATCCCTTGAACATTGTGACCGCCTAAGAGTTGACGGCTGCAAACAGGTTACAGGCAAAGCTCCGTATCACAGTAGCATATCTGGGATTTTCAGCTGATGTTTTTATATTAATAATAGCCCTAAAAATAATTAATGTGAATGTAGTACTATAATCAATAATATGCTTCTTGTATCTGACTTATTCGAGGCACTGAACAGACAATTGTATGTGAAGTGGGAAATGGGAGCAGAGTTTGGAAAGTGATGGCTGGTAACTTACGGAAAGGATAGGAGTAATTTAACTGCACGTTACATTGTAGTGTAACAGTCAAGAAAAGAAAATATCCATCAAAAATCTGCCCGGCACCTGGGCTGTTACTGCAGCTGGCAAGAGCTACAGAGATTTTCATCTGTAGGTCATCAGTCAAATACGTGCCAACTTGAAAGACCAAAACCTGCCATCAGTTACTTTGTCATCTTAAAAAAAAAAAAAAAACAAAAGTATCAGAAAGCCCTCCTATTGACGGCATCACAGGAGAGGCCAAATGCGGTTGAATCCCATCCTCTGAACAACCTTCCTCCTTCTTGTGAGAGTTAAAATACATTGGCAGAAAGTTTTGAAGGTATGTATCAGTACATTCATTTCATTTTACTGAAACAAATGGATTTATTCTACGTATTCCATTGAACAGCTGTCAGATCACCATCTTATCTGTCAGATCACCAGCACCTGCAGGCACTGCTGACTGCGGCTGAGTGCAAATGGATTGCTGGAAGTGAAATATTTTGGTCGCTGTAGTAACTGCGGTAACCCCTACCTTCCAGAAGGACTTCAGGCCTTTGCCCTGGGGCTCCTAACCCGGCTTTGATACCTCTCTGAGCTTTTTCTGTTACCTTTTCCTGCCTCTTATCAGCCCCCCCACACCGTGAAAGCCACAGCTGGTTTGCTGGACATTATCCTTACAGCTTTGCAAATGTTTTGCTGACTAAATTCGTGTGTTCCCTTCACCCGTTTTCTACCGCAGGAAATGATGACAGCGCAGAAGACTCAGATGAAAGCTGTTTTTTGGCTTTCTGTGCAAGCTTTCAGTTCGCTGCCTACGAGTCTCTTGGTCTCAGGAGTGCCAGCTGCCGGTTTGATTCCATTTGTGAAACTCGGAGTACTCAAAGGGAAGTGAGTTTGAGGTGAAACGCAGTTATTGGATGTTTGTTCAGAGCTATAATGAGATTGAGTAGATAAAAACAAACATAATGCTTTCATAGGCTCTTGATCTGACTGCAAGCACCGTGGAAAACAGTGATAGGAAGCACAAAGGTTTCAGGATGAAACCTCTATTAATTCCTTTGCTGAGAATCTTCATACTTCTACAAAAAACCAGTGCTGTGCTTTTATCTTAATGGATGTTACTGAAAGTAGCTCAGATTCCACATCCAGATACCACACGATTGGCATTAAGCTCGTAGTTGCAAAATGTTTTACAAGTCGATCCCTGCTTGTATAACGCATTAAACCAAAAGCCAAACTTCCAACTCTTCAAGTCTATATTTGGATTGTTTTCACAAAACAAGCTAAATGAGTCTAAGATTACTTCAAAAATATTTTCCAGAAAACTAAAGTTAGCTTTTAAACCCCCTTTCCACTAGAAAATGAAGGTTAAATATTTTTGCTTTGAGATCTGGGTTCATTGAACTCTCCCAAGTCCTAACACAGGCACAAGCCAAAAAACCCATGAACCAACAGTTCATACAAACTCCTGAGAGCCAAATCAGCTGACTTTGGCAGGGCACAAATGTTTTTAAACTCATTTCAGCTTCTTTTATAAAGATAATCCAAGCAGTACCAACTTGCTTTTTCCACAAACATCTTCTTTGCTTCTCCCGGGACAAAATGATAACACTGGAGTCAAAGACTTGCAGTGTCACAGAGTCACGGCCTAGATTTTTTGTACTGTAGCAACAGATCTGCAAGAGAGCAGATACTTGTTTTATAATATAGAAAACAATGTTGGAAAATAACAGAAACCATCATCTTTTTTTAACTAGCCACAGTATTTTAGAGAAGGCTGGAATGCCCTGGCTCTAGTGTAGATGTACAGTGCTCCATTTAACATACTTCTTTTATTTATTCTGTCTTGGTAATCAACTGCTGCCTTTGAGAGGATGATAAAATTACTTTTTATTCCCACACACAAACGCACACATACAATGTAATGTATCGTGACCGATTTACTCTTTTTAGAGAAGCTAAAAAAGGAGAAATGCACAAGAGCACCCTTGTTTGAATAAATACTGGGCTGTCTGTATGGAATAACAATTATATGCTGAAGCTAGAGCAGATGTATGGGTGTGAATCACATAAGGGTAGGTTGGGGAATTATAATCAGCCAAACAGACCTAGGAATCAATCAGCAGTGGAAATTTTTCTCTGGTTAAACAGCAGATTTTTCTAACTACTATGGGGCAGGATGGGGAAAGTGATTTTTCAGCCCATGTTTTGCAAGCGTAGTGTGAAAGTTCCCGAAGTGTAGGACATACATTTGTGGCACAGAAATGCAAAATGAAATGAGATCTGGCACTGCCATTGGCAGCCACTGCTAAGACTGATGGAGAAAAGTTTGCGGATCCCTTTTTTAGTACTCTGCAAGAAGAACGACTCTGGAATTAAAACGAGATGTGAATGCTTTTTTTTCCTGGCAAATAGGAAGAGCCATACCCTCTGACCGAGGTCAGATTTGGACTGATTTGTACCACCACCACGTATCCAAGTGTTAGTATAGTCAGTAGAAGGATTCAATAAAAGTCACTTAATTTAAAAGATGAGGTCAGCTTCTGTGTCACAAATGATGCAATGCAATGGTGTGTCTTCCTGGATATTTCTGATATCCCTTTGATATTTTCACACACAGGGTCATCTCAAATGTCATTTGCCTACTTTTCTTCATCATTTCTGCATTATCGTACAAAAAAATTCATTCCGGTCATTCAGTGGCTTTCCCAGCACTGTGTCTGTGACCCGTTTACTCTCATACTTATTAACCAGCTTTACCTGCTCCACCAACACAGACACAGTCCCAAAAGAGCACAGACTGGGAAAAGTCAGGATGGAAATTTTGTCTTCTTTCAGGTCCTTTCTTCTCTTCTGTTGGTTTTGTATTTCACATGGTGCCACTTATCTTGCTTTAGACTGTTGGAAATGACCAAAGGCATCTGTAAGCTCAGGGTTCTGAGGGAAGCACCCTCCAAAAACCTGAAAGAAGCATCTTCCATCAACTTCAAGCAGGAAGCAAATGGACTGAGAAGAGCGGGCCATTAGCAGTGGTTACACAACATGACCACTTTGGGTGGCATTTATTCGGTGAGTTTTCGAGCCTTTTCTTGTTCACCTCCCTAAGGTGTCTGCTGATGAAGAAAAGCAATTTTATCTAGGTGTCTTTTGGGGCAATTTCAGCTGAGAGTTAAGACAGAAAGGCAAAGGAAGAGGACCAGAGTCATTGCTGGGGCATTGCGGGGAATGTGGGGTCTTGCAGTCCTGCTCTTGCTGTTCTCATACCTCTGAGCGGAGACTTGACAGTAATGTTTGTAATTTCATCACAAATGCATTACTCTACCAAAAAATGTTATTATATTATACTCTGTCCAGGATTGAAGAAAGTTTCTATACTATTATCCTTTCTACAGAAATTCCATCTGCATTAGCTGCTTCCCGAAAGACATGTAGCTGGTCCCGGCAGTTAAGTGATTTCTAGGCCCTGAACTAAAGTAATTCAAAATAATTTGGAAAATGCATGGTATTCCAGATTTTTAAACAACTTGGAAAAGAAATATGAGTCTTTTCCAACAAGCTCAGATATGATTATTGAGCAGTGACTACAAAAATCAGGCCTATTTCTAGTGGTAACTGAAATTTGTCCCCACTTGTTTCCAGTTGATCCACAGGGCATTTGTAAAGTGATATTTTAGTGAAAGTAGATTGGGCACTTACTTCTATTTCCACAGTCTTTATTAGGTAGATTTAAACACTATATAAAACTTAGTTAATTGAAGAAAAGTTGGTGCAATAAAAGTAGAAACCAGCCCTACTGTAATCCAAGCCCAGCAGTGATATCGGGGTTGACTGTGTATCCTGTTTTACAGACAATATCCACCGAGTAGGAATGCCGCTCCCAGGGACAGGGGATTCCCACCTCTCTGAATGACTTTTACACATACAACAAACCTGTCACATTTGGGCTCCAGAACGTGACAATCTGTGAAACTAGCCTGGCGTGGCTTCTGACTGCCCGAGAAGCATTTATTTATTAATGGAAATTACAAGCTTCCTTCAGAGAAATAAGTCCACCGTGAATTTCATGGAAGCAATAGGAGCCTAAAGATAACAATGTATACTGGAAGCCTCCCCGTTTATCGCACTATTTCATCCTCCTGTTTTTAGGCAAAAATCATTCTCAGGAAATAGTAAGGCTTGCAAATGTTTCTGCTGCTGGATTAGCTGGATATTAGTAAGATACAGAAAGCAATGAATCAAAGAAAGGGCAAGACTTTCCTGTGGCACAGGACAGAAACTGTGTGTGAATATTCAAAATTTTGATGGCATTTTGATGGAATTTCTAACCATCGATGCAGAAAACCCGTTTGCATCACAAAGTGGAACAGGCTCATGAACAATTTGGCCCCTCAGTGCTCCATGGGAGTCAGTCATTCCCTCTGTTGTGGTTCAAACCCAGGCAGGCACCGAGCACCGCGCAGCCGCTCGCTCGTCCTTGGCTCTGTGCTAGCCCTGCTCAGCAATAACAAAAACATCTCTACATTGTCAACAACGTTTCCAGCACAAATCCAAAACACAGTCCCATACCAGCTACTGTGAAGAAAATTAACTCTACCCCAGCCAAAACCAGCACGCCCTATCTAAAGCATCGTGAGATCAGTAAGGAGCAAGAATTCCTTTCCTGCCAAGTTGCCCTGGACAGAAATCCTGCTTCAGTAGTTACATGATACCACCAGGGGAAAATGGAGTGATACCAACTATACATCAAGTATAATTGTTTGGATATGTAATTTTCCACAGAAGGATTCAGCATCAAAAATTCCACAGTATTTAACGCTTGAATGAAGAAGCAGTTATTCAGATTAATGCTGTGCCGTGCCAAAATAACAGTAGCTGCTTCCCAGAGCTATCTGTGCAGTTAGAATATATTTTCTTCCTTCCATCCAGATGTTAATGTGATCAGAAAAAATCAGCCAATTTATTAAGTTCAGAAGCAGCATGGCAAAAGCTCATCCTTAATCTCGATCCCATTTCCCGGGATCCTGCCAGAAGAGATCCTGACTACAGTAGCCCATCAGTTACCGAGGTTGTCCAAAGGTAAAGACAACACCAGGGCTTACTGCTGAAGAATGCAATGTCTTATTTTCAGGGGGTTTAAGAGCTGCAGATATTTCGTGTCTGATCTTTTTAGCTTCAGGTCTACTGTGTCTCCCAGTTTGAGGGTCAGATCCTAATCTTCAAAGCCATCAGCAAGTTTTAATCTCTTCATATTGGCAGAGCATCGCTATCTGCACTACAGCTAAAGAGCTGCATCCCCTCCGAAAAGCAGCTCAGAGTGTCCAGGACAAAGTACACTAAGGCTGAAGACAGATGGTTTTGGCAGAGGGGCTTCACTGCTGGGTAATCTCCTCAAGGAGGTCACACACTCAGCAGTCCTGAACCACAAAACCTTTCCAAAGTTACCTGTTTTCCCTGTGGAATGTTCCCCTCATCTTTCTGCTACAATTATTTTTTTTTTTTGTATCAGAAACTTAGAACTGTGAGCTAAGATTACTCAGATATATTTACAATCCAGAATGAGCAAACCTGCAGTCATCGAAAAGTTCTTGCACAACAATTTAAAAAAAAAAGTTGCTTATTTTGAGATACTTTTGACAGACATGATGGAAATAAATGCTGTTATTAAAAGTTCCCAGATTTAAGTGATTTTTGATACACCTGCAGACCTTTCTTGTGAAAAGCTTCTTTTCCAGTAGAACTGGGTTGATTTGAATTATAAAGTAAATCTTTCATTACAGACAAAGATTTATGTTACATATTCAGCTCCCTTAAGAAATGGCCTCTTCTTCCTTTCCACATATTCTGATGGAGATAATCCCCTGCAGCTGGTGATTCATGCTGAGATTGCTCAAGCAAGGGTTTGATGCAAGATTTACATTTGCAGTAGAGTGCCTACATTGTGTGAAGGGACTCTTGCAGAAAAATAGATTTATTTTTCCTTTATAAGCAATCAGCAGTGTTCCAAGCAGTGAGGCAATGCTGGCAGTCAGGTACCAGCTTGAAGATCACCTGATCCACACAGCAGCCTACAATTTGCTCCATTTTTTTAACGGGGAGGAGGAAATAAAGGGAAAATGTTAAGCAGAAACAGCCAAATACTGACCCCCACAATTATTGTTGCATTTATTTTGCAGTTATTTTTCTGCCTTGTAGCAGCCCAACAGGAGAACTTTGCCTGCTGATATTTCTATGATTGTGTAGCAGAGAAAGCAAATGGTGCTTGCTTTCACAGCCACCCTCCTGTTTGGCCAGCAACATTGAAATTACACCACTGATGGCTGCATCTTCATTTCAAACTTTCAGGATCTCATGATTTTATTTGATACTTCAGACACTGAAGAATCTCAGTCTTCACTTTTGCAAAGTTATTAGGTCTCACCGATAAAAAAAAAATAGAAGATGAACCCAAGTGCACCTTCAGGGCTCAGTTAGAGAGAAACTAAAAATGTCTTCATTTATTATTTCCCCGCTATATTGCATCATTTGTGATGTTTATAACTAACAATTTTGCCAAAGACTGTGTTCTAGATATCAAATTTTTCTGAGAGAACTTTTTATAATTTCAATACAAAATGGTCTCCCCTCAAAGACATTTTGCAGATTCCACTTCTGTGATTCACTTGTGAAGGGAGTTATTTTCAATCTTTCCCATGATCTCAGTGTCATGGGATTTTTGTTCTCTGGGAGCCATGATGACACAAATAACATTAACAATAACAAATGGTTTATCCATTTTGAATTTATGATAAGGAATCAACTCATGACTCCTGATAATTACTTAGTGGGCAGGAGGTTTTGTTTCCAGCTACCAGTACAAACTCAGCTGTTATCAGTTGGGGAAGGCTGCGTAGACTCAACCAGATGTCAGCAGAACTGCCACTTATTTTCACCTTTTTCTTGTGCTTTCTGTATAATTTGTCAAATGACAAACTCTCTCTGCTTCCTATAGTATCTGAAAAATGGGATCCTTCAGATTTCCTTCTATTCGACTATAAACAGATTGTTACAGTGGGACGAATTCTGTCATCTCTGCCCTTGTAGCAGAGCACTTCACAAAGGAAAATAATAGGAGTGAGAATGAATATTGAGTGTTTATCACAAGGAGAGCCTGATTTTGAAGCCTGCAGATGTATTCATTTATCTGCATATAATGAATAAAGGTATTAATAAAGTGATAGAACTTTCAAATGATGTGGAGGCTTATCCAGTGTGCAAATTCTAGATACTGCAGGACAGTTTGACTAGCACACTAGCTGGTGGTTTCTCAATGTATATAGAAAGAGAAATCCCTATCCCTCCAGCACATTTTCCTCACTTCAGGCAGACTCTGTGTCCAGTCTCTTTCTGTTTTGTGGTTAAAATTAAGGGCATCAATTTCTTGGAACATCTCATACTAAACTGATACAGACAAATAAATATCGTTTCAAAAGAACAGCAAAGGCAGTACCAATGTGCCTGAACATTGGGTAATTGTCTGTCCTCCTGTACCTCCTCCCCCCCGGGCTCGGCGTGCTTGGTCCAGCGGCTGGGAGAAGATGTTCTGGTGAAGCTGCCGCCTGTGCCACGGCATCACAGAGCGCTGCAAGGTCACTCTGAGCCTCCAGTTTCTCGGTCTGCAACTAAAAATACTGCTCTTGTGTTCAGGCTTCTGGGTCAGTGTTATCTCCCTGGAATTTGGTATCAAATGGCCCTGCCCGTTCCAGAGAGATCACATACTGTGCTTGGGAACTACTAGCTTGTGCTACGTCAGCTCAAGTTCTCACTGTGTCTCATCAATGGCTTGCTTGTGTTGAAAGATTAATGAGGAAAACGTGGCAATGTACATTGATATTCACGCTGTGTTTTGGTAAAGGAGGTTAGAAAATTAATAGAGGAATTTAACCCCAAAATCTGTCGTAGCAAGTACCTGAAATACAGACACCAGACCAGACAGGAATTTTGCATATGGTCTTTTCATTTATTTTTATAGCAGGAATAAGTATCTTAGGGAAGTGTGTTATCTGTCTCTCTATTCCCTACAATGAATATAGTTTTGAATAGTATTAAATGATATTTGTAAAACGCTGCAAGGTAGATTATATGAGATTATATGAGAACAACATAGGATTGTTTTATGTTTTTAAATCTACATTTGTTGCAAATACATTTGACTTTTCTCTAGGAGAACAGAGCCATGCCTTACCTATCTATGCTATTTTGGTTGTTTTGAAACATTTTTTATTGTTTCAATATGTGGCCAAATGAGGTTTAATATTTGTGACGGGATCCTTATTTTTCCAGAATTTTTTTAGATGGAACAATTTAAGTAATATGGTCTAAAGTATCTCTAGATTGAATTTGTAATTTTGTTTTGGAGGCTGTTCTGATTCACACTCAATGTGGTCCAAGATGATAAATCCTGTTGCAAAAATGTGTGATGTTTCTAACACGGGTAAGAATATATGTTTGCAGATTGATTTCAAAGGAGGGCTGTTTCGAATCCTTGCAAAAGAAGAGAAAGAGGAGAGCTTTCTTGTAACATTGTTGTGCTTTTGTTTTCAGTCTCACAGAAACTGGATGCAGAACTGGTATCGTCTCTCAGGCGTCTGCTACTTTGCTGCCAAGGTCAGCTCTGCAAGCAAACTTCATATTTTACACGTGGCTGTTCCATGCTTCATCTGTTTCTCTGGTGTATTAAAAACAAATAGGCTCCTCTCCAACGTCAAATGTTTGTGTCTTTGGTTTATTTCTCTGCCTCCTTTTTAACCCTCACATCTGTGTAAGCCCTAGGAAGGTGCCCTCACCCTCTCACCCCATCTCATCCTCAACTGCTCATTCTCCACGTGCCCCGACTGCTGCCCTCAGCAGGAGCTGAAAGTCTGCCTGGGACACGGGGATTAGGCTGTAGGAAGCTGATAAGGAGGAGCTCTTACAGATCCCAGAGCGGCCATGAGTAAGGTCAGGGATGCATAAGGATTTGTTCCTCTGAACACCTGGGGTTTCCAAGCTGCATAGAAGGTTGTGGTAACAGCTGTAGGAGCGTGGTGGGACTTACAGCGGCTTCTCTGTCCTTCTGTAGCTGCAGTCATTTGGTTTTTCCCCTATCTCAGGTGTAGGATCCAAATATTAAACATGTATTAGTGGGTGTTCAGAATTCACTGGAAATTGCACTGTACCATTCAATTGCAAACCACAAATGTTCTAAACTCACTGGTTAAGTTTTCTTTGGCTACTGCAGCCTGAGCTCTGTGGGAGTTAAAGTTTGGGTTTTGGTCTTGAGTGTTCTTGGGTTTAAGTGTTCACATCTTTGAGAAACTGATGTAGTGTGAAACTGATCTCTATAGTTACTTACACCCACTGGTAGCTAATACACATCCCCTCTATGCTTGTAAAGTTCCATAAAGAACCAACTGGAAAAAGCACTAGGAGTAAAATTTGCCATCATTTTTTAAATGAAAAAATAAATCTTGACTTGTGAGCGCATGGTACCCGTTCCTGTGTTTCTTGTTTCTGTATGGTATTGTCAGGACTCCCTGCTGCACAGGGAAGGGTGTCAGCAGTCAGGAAAACTTTCTGGCACTGACAGGACTCTGCTGCAGAGGTGCTGCTCTCCTTCTAAACCCCGTGTTGAAAGATGCCCAAAAAGCACTTAAAGAGGTTGGAAGAGAAATCCCCTGTCCAGGGCTGTAATGCTGATGTAGACAGATATGACAGGCAGCCTCAGAAGCCTCACTATAGTGGCCATAAAAGCAGCTATACATTATCTGTATAGTATTGGAAGTGAAAAGGGTAGCTTTGAAAAATACAAAACAGCTGAGCTCTTGTGAGAGCATCCTCTGGACTCTTCAGTGTCCCAATTCCTCAACACTTCACTGCTCTGTGCTATAGTGCCCTAAAAGTACAGATAATATTTCAGTTTAGAAGCCCGATACTTTCTGGCTTTATAACCCTGTAAGCTAAATAAATCCTTTTCTGTTTTATATCTCTAACTTAATGGCAAACTTCCTTTTGTAGTAAGTGCAGCTGTGACAACACAGGCCTAGAATCCACAGAGCGCAAGAGCAACTCTTGAGCTAATGAAATGTTGAATGTTGGTAAAAATAAGAAGGTATCGGCAGCTCTTCATATGAGCCCAAAAGATTCCTCACTGGTAAAAAAAATAATTCTAAATTATCCCCTGTTGAGACCTATAAGAACATATCTGACAGCCAACTTTTTCCATTCCCAAATATCAATACAGAGCTGCAAATAAAACAAACCAAATCCAAAACTGAGAAAGCGTCCCAGTAAGGTGAAATGAAGCATACTAAAATTTATGCAACTTACAAATGCAATTTCTTTGGCATACTCCCACAGTTTAAGTTAATTAAAACAGTGATGCTGTAAGGAGTTAGGTGTTATTGCTCTCCTCGTGGGACCCAGGAGGAGACCTGTACTTCATTTTTATTCCTATATGGTCAAAACTGCCTATAAGTGAGAAATAATTTAAAATGTGGGTCATTAAAAATCTCATTCCTCTAGTAGAAAATAATAAATCCTCTGAAGAGAAAGGTCTACTGCAATAACTTTAAGGATTTATTATCCTTAAATACCCTAAAGATAGAAATTGATGACTAGAACCAGGATAAGGTCAATATAACATTGTAAACTCAATGAAATACATCAATAAGGATGAAAAATATAAGAAATTACTTGCTGACAAATGATGATAGGAGACTGTGAGCTATTTATTTCCAATGTATTGTGAAATCCACATCAAAAACTTCAATCTTGCCATTAGTTAATCAAGTTCTGTCTTACTTTTCTCCAACCCTTAGCCCATAAAGTCTTGTTTAATAGCAGCAATGAAATCTTCCTAATATGAAAATAGACCTTTATGAAAAGATGTTGATAAGAGGAAAGCCTTCCTGTCGAAGAACAGGTCTCCTACTAAAGGAGACTATCATTCTGTTACAGCTGTTGTTCAGAAATATGGGTATTTTTTTCACTATTCTGAACAATATTTCTGTGTTGGGCAACAAGGGAATTTTATTTATACCCAGAGAATCATTCTAAACCATGCAATTAATCCTTCATATTCCCTAAGAAGACAGTGACACTCCCACAGACAGAAGAGCTGGAATGGCTGCAGTTAAATGGATGCAACAGTCAGTGAAACCCAAGTCCAAGTCAATATAAAACAGTTTATATTGATATGAATCCTTTCATTTTCCCCAGATTTCCTTGACCTGATTTCTTACACTGCTGGGCTCTTTATTAGGAAATTAAGGCTACTATAATAATAATAATACACTGTATAATCAATAATCATATTTTTAAGATGTATTATTACGACATTTTATAAAGAAGAATATGTTATGTATGGTGTTTTCCTCATTATTTTTCTTTTACTCACTCTCAGATTTTGTAGACATTACCATGTTATTCTTTGGTGGAACAGAAATGCTGGTACGCACTCAAACCGAGGTTATGCAGCAGCCGGACTGTGGCAATGGACACACATTGACCACACTCCAGGTTCCTTAAAACCAAATGCAAAATGCAAAACAGCAGCTGAATTGAATGTACGAATGTTTGGGAAACACTGAACTCAACGTGAAATGGCTGTAGGGATACAGGGCTGGGGACAAAGCTGGGGACTGACTGGGAGAAGGTACCTGCTGGTCACTAGGAGTGATTCTGTTTCTCCAGCAGTGCTTGTGAAGCTGTGTCTGGAGCAAAGTGTCTGGTTTTGGGCCCCTGAATACAAGAGCAGTATGGCCAAACTGAAGTGAATCTAGTGAAAGGTCGTCAGGATGATTTATTTGGGTGCTATGATGAACAAAGAGAGTCTGACAAAGCTGGGTTTCTTCAGCCTTAAAAGAGAAGGTCCAGGGGAGACCTTATTGCTGTGTGTAGCTACCTAAGAAAAGTGTATGGAGGAGACAGAGTCAGGCACAGCTCAGAGGTGCACAAGGAAAGGATGGGAAGCGATGGGTTGGAACGTGGGAAATTCCAAGTGGATAAAAGGAAAATTAAAATTAGCATGAAGTTAGTCATCACAGGGACACAGACACAGATAGGTTGTGGAGTTTTCATTTCTTGGAGATACTCAAAACTCAGCTGACTCAGCTGTAGGAGTCCATTAGCAGCCTGAGATAACTTAAGCTTGCTAGTTCTCATTTACCCCAACCTCTTTTACCCCAATTCTTGCAGTTTTTCGGGGCTTTCAAGTACATGTAAACAAATAAACGAAATACCCATACAAGTAAATTCAACGCCTGATGTACACTGCTACAGAGGAGTAAACAAGAATCAGGTCCATCAAATCTCAGCTTTGGCCATCAGCTGGAGTCATTGCCCTTGGGCAAGCTGCTGTCTGGAGGAAAGAGCCCACAGTCTGAGCTGCAGGAGTTCATATCTGCTCCAAACAGGAAAGCTCACTCAGCTCATGCACAGAGGGTGTGTCAGTGCTTGTCACATCAGTGGCCAATGGGAGTTAATCCCATATGGAGAAAATTCACTCGTAACCACAACATTTTCTTTAAAACTTTCCTCTTTCCTGGCTGGTACCTCCTCGAGGGAGCTGCACACGGAGCTGTGTGAAAATTCCTGTGTCCCTGTTAGGACAACCTGATCTATTGTGTGTGTTCAATTGCGAGTGAATGGAAAGCGCTGACAACACTGAGGAACAGAATGTGTCTGTCTGTCTGTCCTCTAAAGAAATAAGCTCTCAAACTGTCCCTGCCTGTGCTTCCTGGGAGAAGCACGTTGAAGGAAGCACACCAGAGAATTTTTCATTTACCACTAAGCTTTTGGACTCCTTCACAACTGCTCTAGCATCTACCTCGTAAATGAGGAAAATTAATTGAAAATTGCTCTCGGCACAGAGAGCCCGACGCTGGGGGAGTGTTGTCTCTGTGCTACGGTGATTTGATTGGGGCTGCTGTCACAAGTTATATATGTTATGTGCAACACAGCGCTGAAAAGCAGCCTTTGCCATTTGCCCTGTTCACACGGACTGGGAAGCTCAAACCATTGTTCCTGGTTTGTTTTCGGTTGTTGCAGTCCTCGTGCTGATAATTTAACATCCGATAACTTAGACGAGGATAACAAGAATATATCTTTGAAATAATACAAAGCAAAGGCACATGAAAGGATGATTAATTCTGGTTTCATAGTACTGTGCGCATCCTGACTTATCCTTTGCCACAGCCATTTACTGTGTAAAGTTCAGAAGTAATTTTGCAGTATATATGGGCCTGCTCCGTCGTCACATAAATTAAAGATATCCTTTTGGGCTTCGGAGGACTTTGGATTCAGTTTTATCACACTTCTCATCTCGGGATCTCAGAGTGTTTTGTAATTATACCTAAATAAATCTCTACCGTGTCTCACTCTCCTGTGAGTAACAATTCTCTTCTCCAGAGGGGAGGGTAGAATTTGGAGGCAGAGAATAAGAGAAGAATGCAAAGCTGGCCAAACTCCTCTCTAGTGGGTACATGTGCTAAATCTCATTTGTGTTTGCTTTGCTTTTGTTTCAGACTGAGGAGGAGGGATGATTCAGGCATCTGAGGTTCACTTTTCTCACCTCCATCAAAACAAAAGAAATACACCCCCCTAAGTTTTAAATGCAATGAAAAAAACAGTCGCAAACCCGCAACATTTTCTTCAGATCCCAGAAATCTCCAAGTACTGTGGATTTACAAATCCTTGAAATACGCTCCTGTTAGATCAGGTAGGCTATCAATGCCTGCTGTGTACACTCCTGGCATGGATCGCTGTCTTACAGTTGGGAATCTGAAAGCTCTTCGGTCCTCCCAGAGAATTTTCCAGATTATCCGTTCTGTTATTTCCAGTAACTGTTAGTTTGTTTATTTGACTTGGGGATTAACTCAATTCTTTCTCTTCCTACTTTTCTTACAGTCCAGAAATATCTGCATCGTGAGCGTGTTCCCAGTCCTTAGCTTGTTCATTCTAGGGGTTAAATCATCCGTGTCATTCTATAAGAGTTTCAGTCCTCCTCAGTTTTTCCTTTTGTCTCCATACAGCTGCACCGGCCACAAGCGTCGCCTGATTAAGACCATTCAACCCCCCTTTTTTAAATTCAACAGCAGTCCGGGTGCTCTTTGGAGTGGTGAATTCTGCTGGCTGACACCACTCCAGAGGAAGAAGAAATTCTTCTCTTGGCCAAGTACTTGCTTATTCTTTTAACATAGGCTCGTGTGAAGAGGAAGGACTGACATTATTTTTGTCACAGTTTTGCCTGATTTGGTAGGATACAGAGACTTTTGTCAGCACAGAGCCCTGGCTGTGCTAGGCACTGGATACCTATATGTGTCTGAGGACAAGTCCCAGCCTTGAAAATCTCACCCTTTTAGAAACTGAAGCCACAGAAGATGTGGGAAAATGTTTCTGTAAACAAACAGGGTGACTATCATTGTGCTTAAGCACAATTTCTTCCTTCACCTCATTGAAAAGCACCCCTGGCAGGGGTCGGGAGGGGAGGGCAGCTCAGGTTTCTCCAGTTTTCCATGGTGGTTGGGAGCAGAGGCAGGGCTGGAGCAGGATGCAGGAGATGCTTCACGGGACCCTTTCTGCTGCTGTGCCTGTCACCTGCAATGTGGCATGGGGGCTTTTCCCCACCTGGTACCCCTTCCCCTCATCACCCCCTTGCGTGTAAGGGTGTGGAGGGAAGGAGAAGTCCTGGTGCTCCCTGGATTCGTGGCAGAATGGAGGGGAGCTGAGCTCTGCAAGTCTCACATGCACAGTGTGCCAGTGATGGGCATATCGAGGGCAGGGGCTGGCTGTCTTGATGAGCACACCTCTGATTTTTGAGCCTCTGGCACAGAGGGGTCAAATGTCTGGCCTCTTACTGCCCCTAGAAAGGACAAAAATTATTTGGGCCCGTCACTGTGTCAGTGAGTGCCTTTACTCACAAAGGAGTAGGAAAAGTTTTGGGGCATCAGAATGTAAAGGAAAGGAAGAACGTGGAGGACTGATGAAGAGAGTTTTATGTGCAAAATCTTGCTATTGGCAAAGGAGGAACACACAAGGCAAGGATTTTTTTAGTCTAATTAAAATCTTAACATGTTAACTAATACATGACACACAGTAAATTAGTTGTACTACGGTGACAATACACAAATATTCACATTCCAAATTATCTAATTAATATAAAATAAGCTCTGCCTGGCTCATTCACTGTTTTATCACCCTGAAATCTTTAGTATCATCTTGTGCCTGTACTTCACTGGGCTGCATCTCATGTCCCCGCTCTGGAGGCCACTGCTGTCCTCCTGCATCATTACACCAGGGCTATAAATATGTCAGAATACACAGAGTATCAGCTTGTTGCTGCTATCTGTATCAAAATTACTATGCCATATGGCTATAAAGTATGATTCTGCCATGTGATTTTGCTCAGCTCTAGAACTAAGGGAAAATTAAGTTCAGCTAAACAAGCTGATGGCAGGATAGCCCTGAAGGCACAGTGCTCTCAAAGACCTCTCAGCCATCCAGCTCTGGTAAAAGGCAGTGACTCCAAAGAGGAGTTTTCCCAAGTACTTTTTCCATGCCCCAGCCATTTCTGTCGAAGAAAGCAGGTGGTGTTCTGTGGTAGGTGACTTCTCCTTGCCACAGAATATCTGAGCAAATAGTTGTGACCACCTCAGTGTGAAATCCATCACTGGCCGACTAATGATCATAATAACCATAGGGTTTAGTCTCCCTTTTAATTACTGTTACCTGTTTAGTGCTTGTAACAAGCTCAGGGAAGGCCCTCTTTGATTTGGTAGGATGTGTGTTTCAAATGCTGATATTGCCACGAGGATTGGGGTGCCTTAAGGCAAAATCAGGTAAAGCAGCTGTAGACCTGCCACATCCGTCACAGACTGAAGCAATTATGAACTTGGACATTACACATGTTTATCTGAAAACTGTGTGGAAATGAATCTCTCTCATGGGCACCTTCTGTAGGAAAGAAAAGCTGGCTGAGTCTGATTGAGTTTGTGACGATACCCACAGCCTCAACCACGCCACAACATTCTCAGTCACAGTTCCCAGGACCACACCTGCGACTGACTCTGTGCGAAATCAAATTCAGAGACATTGCCCCGTTTCTGTACAAGGCACTGTAATGATCAGAGCACCAAGCTGGGTCCCACTGGAGTTCTGCTTCCATGGTCATTGGCTGCAACTTCCCAGCCTAATGGAGTCGCTGCAGCTTTGCCAGTGTGCTGTGATCAGAAATGAGTCATGTTCTTCCACCCAAAACTCATGAGATTCCTGCAAAATGTGCTTAAAACTATACACATGCACACACACAGAGTTATTTTCTATGCATTTACTGTTATTTTCATTTCTGGTCTCTCAGAATCCTTCGAATCCTATAATTTTAGGCTGTAATAAAAAACGCGACATAATCCAAGTTTCAGGATATGACTGTGAGGTTCTTCAGCATTAGCTGAGCTTTGGCTGTGCCCTCTGTACAATGAAGGCTGTCTCTTCAGATTCATTCATGCTGCAAGGCAATTCTGAGGTCTGTGGCAAGAACTATGTAACCAAAAAATTGATACAGCATTAATAATTAGTTCCCTCAGCTAATGAAATAATTTTTCAATCAGAACTAAGCAAGTACATGCAAATGCAGGATTTCAGGTGACCAACACATTCTCTAATCAGCTTGGACAGATGAACAAGGCCCTTGTTCAGGGCACAATTCAGCACAATTAACAATAAAAAAAACAGTTTACAAAGTAATTCTCTTCAATCTAATGATTTTATTATTGTGGTAATGATATCTGATACGTTTCTCAGAAGCTTAACTCCATCTTGTGAATGCCTCAAATCCTTGTCATTTGTTACAAGAAGAAAGCCTCTCCCGCTGACATTTCTGCTAGGAAACATGAAATCTATGAACCCCAAATCCAAATAAAAATGTCAGCGTCTTTTTTATCAACACCTCGTGATTATTAAAGAAATATATTGATCTTAGATGCTTGACTCAAGAACTCTGAAGGCTTCGGGATGAGTCTTATGGTTAAGACTGTTCCCCCTCCAACAGAGAAGTATAGCTCAAAACCCTAGAAGAGAAATGAAAAACCAGAAATTTCTATAAATTCTGGCAAAACAAATGATTTTTTTTCTAGTAGTTACATATATATTTTCTGTGCCCGCCCTCCTTCTTTTCTTATGAATATGAAATATAAGGAAAAAGAAATATCTGAGGTTTAATGCTCCATCTGTATATCAATAAACACAACATTGTAATAAAACACACCTGTCATGCTTCCCTATAAAAAGCAGAGCGTGGATATAAAATGACTGATTGTCTGTGTCTTTCTTCTTTTTCGTCTCTGTGAGATAGGAACATGGAAGCATCAACATGCATAAGAACATTTCAGTTTGCTTTGCAACCTGCAATTTATTTGCTTAAATTCAGTTAGAGTCTCATTCATCAAACACGGTGTAGCTCTTGAGAGGTGACAGATCCAACTCCAGCAATCACAAACGTGCTGAGCTTTGCCCAAATTATGGCAAAGGTTTCTTGCACCTCAGGTTTCTTTCAGGAGAGAGTCTTTGACTCCCAAATCCAAGCGCCAGCCAACCAGCTCTCAGTACAGAGATTAAGTAATGCACAAATTAAGGGTTTGGGTCTGATTCTATTCCTTCTGAAATAAATGGCAACGCTCCCCATGGCTCCAGAGGGAGAAAGGTCCTCGGCATTGCTTCGCTGGCTGATTGCAATCCACACAGGATCGTGCAGAAAGAACTGCCAGATAATTCATAACGTCACGGAGCCCTTGTCTTACTGCAAGGCTTTTTATCATCACACATTCAGCTTCAGCCCTAGTCATAAATTACATGGTTTGTAATTGATGCATTAGTAGTTGGAACAGCTGGATGGCAAGTTTTTAACTCATCAGTGGAGGCAGCTCCAGGCTGAAGAGTTTTGTGCTCAGGATGAAGAGTTGGTTCATTTATCTCAGTCAGCTCGGTCAAATAATCTCCCTCACGGCTGTACCAATAATTAGGAACAAGGAATAAAAATCTGTAAACCCCTTGCAAGTAGACTAAGGGACAAATATGGAAGGTGTACATTTACTGATGTAAACTCCAAGTAACATAAAACAGAGACCAGAGCACCCAGGAGATGTAACTCCATGTTCTCTGCCCTGGGAATGCAGGTACCATAAGGACCACGAGCAAACAGTTGAATGTTTTCTTTCTTTAACAACACCGAACTTCCTGCTGTACTGAGTGGTCCCTCATTATAACTTGGGCAAAGTGACTCACGACAGCTCTTGGAGGCAGTTTTATATGTCACAGTCACTGGGAGCCTCCATGGAGTTCCATGCCACGACTGCGCTCTGACAGACACCTCACTCTCACCTGATATATTCTCTGCCATATCCTCGAGCTCTTCTGAAGAGTCATTTCTTGCATGGAAATGAGACTTCTGGGAATTCTGTGTGCTGCTTTGGCTCCGTACCTGGGATAGAATGTATGAGTCAGCCAGGAGCAGTCCAGACATTTTCCCTCTGGTTCAGAGCTGAGCCTGGAGTTCAGTTTCTGCGAGGAGAGGATTACAGACACACTGAGTTCCTCCTTCTTTCCCACATTTAGATTGTGAGTAGCTCTCTGGTCTGCTTTACTTTGTTTGCCTGAACCAACTTTCCTCAGAAAGGCGATTCAAGAAGCTGCAAGTAATTTCTGCAATATCATATTAATCAACTAAGCACGAGCTTTTCAATAAAGGAATCAATGAGGATTATTATCAATGAGGAAATAATGAGGAGAGAGGAGGTCTTTTAATTATCTTTTTATATTCCTTTTTTTTTTTCTTCTGGGCAGGGGAATCAAACCCAAACACATTAGAAGGTAATTTTTGGGTAGCAGACCCGAGCTCCTTAATTAATGTAGAAGTTTATAGAATGTCCTGAACATGTTTAGACCTCACAAACTTTGAGGTCATTATGTTACTCATAGATTTGCTACTCAAATAGTAAATCTGAATTTAGAACAATTAATCACATTCACCTAGTGTCTTCTAAAAATGGTCTAAATATATATGCATATATATTTATGACACAAAGGATGACATATTTAAGCAGAATATTTTAAAACCAGACCCATCCAAAAGAAACTCCTAATCAAACTACAAATTACTTTGGGAATAGGAGAATCTCTATGGTTATTCTTCAAATCCTCTTACCTGCATAGTTTTATAGATAGTACCACGTTTAGCCATGATGCAAAATGTATTCTATAATCTTACTTAAGGAGCAAATAAATATTTTCTGTATTGCAATTTTTTTTGGTTGTTTTTCATAGCATAAAGAATGGAGTAGCATGGACCAAAAGCCATTCTCTTTTGTTTCTCTCATTTGCTGTGGATTCCTCTGGGTTTATCTTGCATTTTTATGACCTAAATCAGGAACAATTCTGCTGTTTCTCACTGAGCTGCACGTGCCTTAAAATCAATAGAAGAGTCAGGCTCGCTTTGTATATTTTTCTTCTGAAAACTCTATGGATACAGCAGTGTCTGCTTTCAATGAGAGTGGAAATTCCAGTATCAGCAGCTAATCTTAAATCCCCGCGCTTGCTGCAGCTAACACTGTACAAATGGAGCCCTTGCCCGCCCGTTTTCAATAGAGGCTGAACAAAGGTGCTCCCCGGGAAGCCGCAGGTTTGTTCCCCACGCTGCGCCTTCCATCGCTTGTGTGCACCTGCAGAGGAGATCGCGCCCGGCTGGGGCCGCGGAGCCTGGCCGCGTTCCAGGCAGGAAAGGGGGGTGTCGGCAAACAGGCTCTGATGGACCTGCCAGACCCTTGTGCGAGTCGTTTGTGGTGTGTAAACCATCCCGCAGGTTTCCCAGCCCGGAAAGTATCTTTAGGCTGATCTACAACTGAAGGAAATTCTTTGGCATATTTTGTCTTTTCCCCAAACAGACAAACATTGATGAAATGCCTTCTTCATCCCCTGTGTTACAATGTTCTGGCCTCGTTTCTGCCGCAATATTAACTTCATACTCACGTAAAATAATTTTATAAATGTCAATACCCGCTGTGCACATCTCAAAGAAAAGTCGTAGAGAACAGAAATAGCATTTCTTCTTCCCCAAATCTTTCTCTCTCCCCATTTATCCTTCTGCTTTCCCTTCTCTCATTCTCACAACCCACTTTCTTTCCTCTTTATTGTCTCTGTTGCTTTAAAATGTTTTCTTTCCAAGTGAAACCAAACAAAATTATCGGCCCGCAGTGGTCTTCTGCATTTGTGTTCTGTCCTTTGTTAAGGGGAATTGGAGCAGGGGGTGGGCTTGGGCTGCTATCCAGGAAAAAAGGGGGAAGAGAGGCACTGTTCATCGCTGCCAAGGACTGAAGCAGTCCCCGGCCTTTTCTTTAAGAGAATCTAATTCCGTATTTCTTTCTACCTCTCATGGGGTGAGCACTTTTAAGTATCGATTACTGTTATTATTTACCTGGGGAGTGTGTGTATGGCATCTGGCATGGATAGCTTGGAAATGTCAGTGTTCCTGTAAGTTTATTCACAGGAATTACCTAGGTAGCCTCTCCATAATCTGATTCTTTGAGATTTGAAGGTTAGTTGGAAACAAACTAGGGAAGTGTATGGTACCTGCACATTTCAGTGCTTGTTTGGGTACATCGAAGTGGATTTATTTCACATTTTCTTTGTGCCTTCCTGTCTTGTGGAGGACTTTCTGGACCAGAAAAATAGCAAAGACAGAACTGGTAGAAGATGCAGCACGATAAGGAGCTCTGCCAGCTCCGAGCCAGGAAGGGGAAGTTGGCTGAACTGCTTTTCTCTCTCTCTCTCTCTCTCTTTTTTTTCTTTTAAGCAGGGTTAAGGTGAACTCCTAAGCAATTGTGGAGTGAGGCCCCACCTCTCCCCGCCTGATCTGCAGGCTCGGGTTACTCTCTCCTGTCTGGTTCACAGGAGCCCACGGTGAGCTTCACGCCTGCCTGCTGCCCCTGTCTCTGGCCCGAACCTGCCAGAGCCTGGCAAAATAACACCGTTTGTAGAGTTCAGACCTTATTTCAGGAAGATTTGCTGGCAAACACCAGCTCAAGGATGGAATAGCACCACCTGAGAAGAAATTCAGCAGCCAAACTTCTGCAAACACTAGCTGAGCAATATCATCCTGTCCTCTTTTTTTAAAAAACTGGGAAAATCCGTGTCCTCCCTGGAGAAGCCGTCGGGGGCAGGACTCTGGCAGTGATGGCTCTGACTTCACCTGCTTCTGCAAATGAGTCACGGAGTGCTATAAAAAGCAAGGACCTGCCAAGTCTCATTTCTTGGAACTGAGTGGAAATTTCAGCAAGCAGCTGTTCTTTCATTAGTTTATACTTTTCCTCTGCAGGTTTCTTGGAGAGGGCCTGGAATCACAGAAACTCTGTAGCATAAAGGACCTGTTGCTCCGTTTGGATAACCGTGGCTCAGTGGAAATAGCTGTTCGGTCCAGATGTGATTCTGATCTTCGTAAGGGATCTTCGTCAAGCCTGGAAGGAGCCTCGGGAACGTTATTAAGCAGGTGTGTAAGTCTTTCTGGATTGGCAATCGAATCCTATCAAAAATCAGGAACAGAACCTCAAAAATCAGATTAGCTCTCCTATACACTACCTGAATAGAGGTTCTTTTCATGTGTCTGATGCTGTCAAAAGATTTATGCCTTCTAGCTTTTCTCTGGAGTCACATAAGGCAAAAACTTATTTGAAAGAGAAATCAGTGAAAACAGATTCTCGTGGAACGGTCCGGTTTTAGGAGGGGAAGTGGCTCATTATAGCAATCCCGACTGTGCTAACAGTGTAGCGTGAGGACTTTGGCTACCTGCAAGCGTGCCGATAGGGGCCATTCCCCTGCGCCGAGTGAAAGCCACGTGTAAGTTGTCAGAGTGGGGAGGAATGTGGTGCCAGATGGAAACAACATAAACAGCTGGGAGATTTCATCCGGGATTTCAAGCGAAGACGGGAGACTTTTGTTCTCGTAACCCAGTCGTTCCAAAGGTGGTTTAGCTACACCTACTTCTTCGGGGAAGGATGTTGCTTTGGAGTCGTGGTAGGTTTTGTGTGTGGCCTTTTATTTTTTTTTTTTTTTTTG